>APFE031462037.1:0-28092 GCA_000404065.3 Pinus taeda
CTTTTTGTATCCTCATAATGTGCTATCAATTCTTCCATAAAAATTGCCCAAGTGATAATTTTTTTACGAGAGAAAAGCCATTGATACCATACAAACTGATTTGGTTCGAAATATAAAGTTGCAATACATACCTTTTTTGTGTTTTGCACATTATTGAGATCGAAAAATTGCTCCATTTGTAATATCCATGTTGCGGGATCCTTGCCAAAAAACTTCCTCATATAGATTTTTGGAATATGGTGGGTGTTCAATCCAAAATCAGAGTCTATGAAATCATGATTAACATTTCTTTTGTTCACATCATGAGTTTCATTTACTACCCTTTCACCATTAGTAAGTATTTCTTGTAGAAAAATTGTCAAATCTGTCTTTAAATCTCCCATGCCTGTCTTTAACTCTGTCTTCAAATCTATCTTCAAATCATCCATCTTAGCTTCCATGTCATTCATCTTAGCTTCTACATCTTTCTTTAAACCATCCATCTTAGATTCTGTTAATTTTTGTGCGAGTGACATTTGTTGCACTTGGTCTCATAATTTTGATATATCATGTTGCATTTCTTCCTCTTCTTCATAAGTCATGCTAGAGCTTTCAGGTTGCTTACTAGGTGTTTTCATTTTCTTTCCTCAGAGCATTTGTTACTGATAATAATGCTCTACTATGCCCTTTGAATTCCTTCAAAATAAATTTTCAAACCAAGCTTAAGCAAAAATTTAAAAAAATTCTAGACACCTTTTTTCACTTTGTAGGAGCTCGATATTTTCTTTGATGTATCTTTGTAATTTCGGATCCTCCAGTTCTGAAATTGTGATCTGCAGTAGCCCTCTATGTCCTCTTTCTAATACCATCAATCTGATCCAAATTGGATTCTCCAAGGAAGAGTTATGCCAAATCTCCCAAAGTGACCTGATTATAGACTAGTTCAGTAAAGTGAACTTGTACGACATGCCACATGTCCCTGTTTCGACCTTTGGCTTTGAAAAATATACACAAGAAACAATAGTCCATCCTATTTCTATACCTTCTGATGAAATTTCAATCTGATTCTCAGAGAGAAAGTTATGACAATTTTCCCCAGGTCACTTGTTTGGAATGTAATTCAGGAGTCTACAAAAAGACCAAATTCCTCAGATCATATCTCCGTGAATATAATGCAAAAATCTCTAAAATTCAGACCCGAGGTCCAATGAGATTTCATCTCAAACCGATTTTTTTTTTCACTTTTGAAACATCGCAGAAAATTTTTTATATAGAAAATGCCACGATGACTTATTTGGAGCAACGAAACACTAGAATCCAAAGCTCTGATTCTAAATGTTATGAAACTAGCTCACAAAAAGATATAAAAGATAGATGAACACCTTAGAATTCAATCTCTTCGAGGGGGCAACCTCCTTTACATTACATAGATGAACAATTCTTTGATGATTCAAATGACAAAACCTTGTTTCTATATATAGGAGTCTAAGGAGTCACAATATAACCCAGCTGACCTAACAATAATAATATAAAGGCACAAAAATAACAATAGAGGGATTCTATGGGGCACAATAATAACAATATGGGGATAATAAGGGCACTAAAATATTAATAAGGGATTAAACTACAATAGTAATGGGGTAATCACTAGTATTATAGGGACCTAACATAGGAATACCTGGTGAGGAAGAATAAGTAGAACCTTTCCTCCATATTCCATTGATAGAAGAACCAGAGGAAGAGAGAGAAACCTTGCAGGTTGAACCTTATACTAACTTTGAGGTAATTGTAATGGTAGAAGAAAGAGAGAATAGAGAATTCACACTGTTTGGAGGAGGGGATAGAGGAAGAGGTATAGAACATAATGGAGGAGGCAAAGGAAATAATGGAGGAGGTAGAGGAAATAGGGAAATATATAATTCTTTTGGATTCCCTATAATGGATGAAGAAACAAATTCGATAATTAAAATATCTCACCTTCTATCCTCCCAAACTTCCCTGGGTTAAAAAGTGAGGATCCTGAAACATTTTTATTTGAGTTTGAAGTCTTGTGCAAAACCTATGATTATCTAGAAGATTCTCAAGAACATAAGTTGTTCCCTTCAACATTGAAAGAAGTTTCTTTGAAGTGGTTCATGGGGTTAGTCACTTAGGCCATTAGAACATGGAATGACATGAAAAAAGTGTTTTGGATAGGTATTTGGATTATTGCATGCCTACCAATCACAAAGATGAAGTGTTCAAAATGATGCAAAGAGAGGATGAAATCTTAGATGATTTGATTGAGAGATTCAACTATAATTTCAAAAGAGAAAAGATAGACAATTTAGATGAAGAAACATTGAAAGATATCTTATTAAAAGATATTAGAGATTAGTGGATAGATATCCTTAACATGATGGGGAAGGGAGATATCTCTCAACTCCCATTAAATTATATAGGAGAATTATGTGTTCATCTCTCAAGGGGGAAATCCAAAACAGGGAAAGGTCTAAGAGATTCTTCTCTTGTTAGAGTAGATAAGTCTACAACTGGATCAGTGAGTAGGGAAAAAATTGGTAATTTCTTGATGAATTCAAAACATATATCCTAAGGAGTCTTAGTGAGAAAATAGACACCCTTAAGTTGCAAAACAAGCAGAAAACCGAGGTTGATGCTTTAGCTATCTTCTGTCAAAAATGTAGAAAAAACATGCTCTAAGAGAGTACCCATTAGACATAAAAATTATAGAGACTTGTATGATTTTATGAGAGAATCATGAAACCAAGGGTTGTCCTTCGATTCTAGGTCTTAAGGCTATTTTTCAAGAAGAAACAGTTCCAAATTCAGTAAAGCCTCTTTGCTTTATCTCTAGAAAATCTTGGCAGGTGTCACAAAATAAAGGATTTAACAATCAAATGTATCTTCAACCCCTACAAAATTGGAATTTTTGGCAACAACCTTGGCCTCAACCTCAATCTCAATCTCAAACTTGGCCTCAACCTCAATCCCAATCTCAACCGTGGGCACAAGGAGTACAAAATCCTTATGGGAGATATTCTCAGTATTATTAATATCCTCCATCATATAAGTACTATCCTCCCCCACACATTCCACAACAAAATCAATAGCCACAACTTCAAAATCATAACCCTCAACTTTCATTACCATTTCCACAACAAAACCCACAACAAAATCAAAATCGTCAACTCTTACTACCATTTCAACAGAAACCAAATCAATTACCTGCCCAACCATTACTAAACCCCAATAATAAAAATCCTTTGAATTCTTACATGGTAGAAGGACAACAATTTTAGACTTATATGATCACTCCTCTAGATCTTAATTTTGTTCAATTGAGATCTGGTAGAATATTCGAAAAGGAAAAACCTTCTGTAGTTATTCAGGGACAAGATAGTTCTGAGGAAGATTCTCTAAAGGTCAATAAAATTTTTGAGGGAACATATCTCCAAAACCAAAACATTGAAAAAGAAAAAGAAAAAGAATTAGTGAACACAACTACCATCGAGCAACTGGCATCTACTTCTACACCTCCTTTCCCTGAAAAATTACAAAGTGATAGACGAGTAGAAAAGTAGATTATGTTACCCAATTATGATTTTCCAGATGAATTGAGGAATGTTTGTATCAAAATCCCTTTGCTACAAACCATTAAATAAATTCAAATTCTAGCAAAAACAATAAAGGAGTTGAGCATAAAGAAACCAAGAAGAATAACAAAGGAGACAAAAGTAATTCACCTGGTAGGAAAAATAGTAGACATAATGATGGGAAAAATTGTCATACAAAAATATGTTGATCCAGGAAGTCCAATTGTGAAAACACATATCAATGGAATTGAAATTACAAATACATTGATTGACTTAGGGGCAACAATAAACATCATGAGAAAACAAACGATGGAGCAGCTCAAGCTTCCTAATCTTCTTTACACACCTACCTTACTGCAACTAGTAGATAGATCAATAATCAAACCAGATGGAGTTGTAGAAGATATTCTAGTATCTTTAGATTCTTGGGAATATTCTGTTGATTTCATGATCTTAAATCCCAAGAACAATCTTAGAGGACACCCACTTATATTAGGAAGAATTTGGCTAGCCACAACTGATGCTTTTATTAGCTGTAGATCTGGAAACATGTATATCTTTGATGGTAATTCAACAAAAATATCTGCTCTATATCCTCCAGCAAAAGCAATCATAGAAATAGATGACAAAGAATGGATTGATGGTGAAGATGATATTGAACCTCCCTTTACTATTTCAAATATTAGTGAAGATAGTCAAATTTTAAATACATTGTAAAATTTCGAATCATATTCAAAATATGACCATGAGAAATTTCAAGAAAAATCTAATGTTGAATATTTGTCATCTAGGAAGATGTCTCTCTATTCTATGGAAGAGTTTGGTAGCTCTACAATTGAAATTTTTCCAGGGAGAAAATTTAACATAAACAATAACTTGGAGAAATTACAAAAGTAAAAGCTAATCAAAACATTACAACAACATTCTACTGAATATGCATGGGAATACACCGACATAAAAGGAATTGATCCTAATACTTGCATCCATCACATCTACATTGAGGAAAATTGTAGACCTGTTAGACAACCTAAGAGAAGGACGAATCCAAATCTTAGGGAGATTGTGAAAGAAGAGGTCCAAAAATTACTGAATGTAAACTTCATTTACCCAATTTCAGATAGCCAATGGGTTTCTCGTTTGGTAATTGTGCCTAAAAAGAATTGTAAATGGAGGGTGTGCATTGATTATCAAGAACTCAATAAAGCAACCCTTAAAGATCATTTACCTTTGCCTTTTCTAGATCAAGTGTTAGATACATTAGCAGGTAAGAATTATTTCTTGTTCTTGGATGGTTTTAGTGGTTATAATGAAATTCAGGTAGCACCTGAAGATCAAGATAAAACCAAATTTACTTATCCATGGGGAACTTATGCCTGTCGTGTACTTCCTTTTGGGTTATGTAATGCACCTACAACATTCCAAAGAGCAGTACTAGCAATCTTTTCTGATCTAATACATGATTGTGTAGAGGTATATATGGATGACTTTACAGTCTATGGCAATACATTTGAAAAAGCTTTGGAAAATTTGGAAAAAGTTCTTAAAAGATGTAAAGAAGGAAACCTTTCACTAAGCCATGAAAAATGTTTTATGATGTTTATAGAAGGTATTGTTTTAGGACATCACATTTCAGGAGATGGGATTAAAGTTGACAAATCTAAAGTTGAAGTCATCTATAAATTATCAATTCCAAATTGCCAAAAGGATGTTAGAAGTTTTCTAGGATTACAGGATACTATAGAAGGTTTATAGAAAATTTCACTAAAATAGCATCCCAACTCTTCAAATTGCTTACCAAATATTGAATTCAATTAGAATTATGATTGCTAGTTGGCATTTGAAACGTTAAAAACAAAAATTTCTGAAGCACCTATTTTAAGAGGTCGAAATTGGAAACTCCCTTTCCATATTTCAACAGATGCTTCAGATATAGCTCTAAGGGCTGTATTGGGACAAAAAGATTTGATTCCTTATGCCATTTACTATACCAATAATAATTTAACTCCCACTGAGTTAAACTGTACTGTGACTGAAAATAAATGTTTAGTTGTTGTTCATGTAATTAACAAGTTCAAGCACTATATAACAGGCTATTAAACCTTTGTTCATATAGATCACTATGCAATTAGATATTTAATGAATAAACCTATTACTAATGGTAGAGTTACAAGATGGCTTTTACTTTTGGAAGAATTCAACATTACCGTGCTAGATAGGCCTGGAAAACAAAACACGACTACTGATTTCTTGTCTAGGATTCAGAATATCAAAGACCACTGTCCGGTGAAAGATAAGTTTCCTGATGAATTTTTTTTTGCAGTAACTACTCAAACTCCTTGGTTTGCAGATATTGCTAACTATTTAGTCACTTGAAAGTTACCTCCACATTTGTTTCCTAGAGAAAAAAGAAAAATTATTCAGGCAAGTGCAAGATATTCATGGATCACTAACGAATTGTATAAAACAGGCCCAAATATTATGATTAGAAGGTGTGTCAGGGAAGATGAAATGCCTGAGATTTTTAAGGCATGTCATGATGAGCCATGTGGTGGACACTTTGCTGATAAGGGGAAAGCCTATAAAATCCTTTATTTAGGATATTATTGGCCATCCATCTTCAAATATGCTAAATAATTTGTCAGGAGATGTGACAGCTACAAAAGGGTAGGGAAACCTGCTCTCTCAAATGAAATGCCATTACAAATTCAGGTACTCATTGAACCTTTTGAAAAGTGGGCCTTATATTTTGTTGGGCCAATTAATCCTCCATCCAAGCAGCAAAAGTAGATATTGGTATGCATTGATTATGTCACTAAATGGGTAGAAGCTAAACAATTACCTTTTGCTAATGAAAAATATGTAGTGAATTTTATTTTTGAGGACATCTTTACTCATTTTGGTGTTCCAAGAGAAATTGTGACAGATCAAGGATATCAATTTACATCTAACATGGTGGAAGGGCTTGTGGAAAAATACAAGATCACATATAGGAAATATACTCCTTATCATCCTCAAGCAAATTGTTAAGTGGAATCTACAAATAAAGTGGTTGAAGGAATCCTCAATGGCATGTATCTAGCTTTAGGTCAAAGCTTGCCATAGGGGTGAAATGCATTCTCTTGTGACTTTGCTTGCATTTGTGGTTTATTTTGTGAGCTTAGTTGTATATTTTTTTTTTTTTGTATAAGATAAGGGAAGATTCTAAAGCCATATGTGAATTTTTCAGTAGATTTTGAAGATCCCTAAGACCACGAGGTACTCTACAGTGAATTTTAGCAAAGTATTTTACATTCAAGGGCCCTTTTCTAGTAGAAAACATAGTGTTTTATGGAAGTTTGGAAACCATGAGATAGCCATTTGTACCCCCAAAGCAGTGTGAGATGTGATAGGCCTACAGATTGTGAAATTAGACCAGATAGAGTTTCCTCAGGGTGATAATGCATGATAGTGAAAACCCTTAGATAATCAAACCATAGGGCCTACATAGATGTTATTTATTAGAGTAATGATAAAGAATGAGCCACTAATTGAACATCTAGGAGTGAGTGAAACTATGGACAAGACAACAAATCATATGTTATGGTATGTGGTTAACTGGAATAAAGCTACCTCAGACAATGTACCTCAAACCTGTGTCTAGAATCTCTTTTACCAATTCACTAGGGAGGAGTGCCATAAAAGGCTCTAAGGGGCTTATCCCATGCTGGAAAATCTAGTCTTTGATGTCCAAATTGTAGTAGCTAAGACAACTATTATCTTTGGTGTCCATTTTCTCTCACCTTGTAGCAGGCATCTTAATTTGCACATTGCGATGGGCATGCCTCTCAGAGAGGAAATTGATTGGGGACCATTCCATTTTGGTTCTCAACATATGCAGTGAGAAATTGCCATATTGTGTCAGAACCATTTTTTGTCCTCATATTGAACAACTGTATGTTGCTTCTAGTTATTGTACTCCCTTAGACTGAGGTGTGTACTTCACAAACTGATACCTTGATTGAATAACTAGTTTATGTAGCTTATCATTGTATATATGAAAAAATGCGAAATTCACTTAATCTCAAGAACCAACGAATTTGGAGTGAAGTGGGCAGATGCGGAGCGGAACGAAGAGGCAAGAAGGTTTAGGGTTTTCGGGATGGCGGCGCAATAGCACGGAGATCGGGAGGAACGAAGAGCTGAGAGGGGAAAGGAGGGCCTAATCAGCCGCGCAGAGAGATAATCAGGGAGAAGAGGCAAGCAGAGAGGAGTAAAAAACCAGCCAGGACTGAAGGAAGCCATGGAGAGGAATCAAGGGAGGGGATAGATCCCCTCCTTCAAAAATGTGGTAGCAGGAGAAACCAGTGGAGGAGGATAGACATAATCACAGCCGGACAAGGACAAAGACATACCAGTCTTGGGCAACCGATGGCAAGCGAGAATGGGGAGAAGATGCCTACCTAGGGCACAAAAAAGACCAAGGTATGTTATTCCAAACAATATACTGGAGGATTACCACTGCTATATGAAAGATCACGCTCTGATCTGTAAGTTTATAGGTTTTTGGCCCTCTGAAAAGGATCTGGTAAAATGGATTCAATTAAGATGGAAACCAAAAGGACATGTGGACCTGAAATTGGGAGCCAAAGGTTTTTTTACAGTCATTTTTGCAAACCTCGAAGATAAGGAGAGAATATTTGAGGAAGGACCTTACTTCATGAATAATGCTGGTTTATTTATGAGACATTGGGAAGAAAGATACAACCCAGAAGCAGAAAAACTACTGGCAGCACCCATATGGGTAAGGCTGTTTGGGTTACCAATGGAGTTCTGGCACCCTGAGATTCTGGAAGGGATTGGAAACTTGATAGGGGCTTTCGTCAAAGTAGCAGAAACGACTAAAATGGGAAAATTCACATCCTATGCAAGGATCTGCGTATATATGAATATAGCAGAACCCCTACCAGAATTTGTAGAAGTGGAATACCATGATGAAATCTGGCAACAGCCAATAGATTACGAGCATATTCCCTTTAGATGTCGTAGATGCCATGAGTACGGACATCTATTCAGGGAATTCCCACAAAACAGAGAAGGAGAGATCACAAGAATTATGGAAGAAGAGCGAAGAAAAACAGAAGGACCTGAGGCAGGAGAGAGGGGTTTTAAGGAAGTACAAAGGAGACAAAAACCGTGTACTGAGGGACAAAGAGGGCAACCAAAAGGAAAGAACATTCCTGTTGAAAATCAGAACAAATTCCAGGTCCTTCAAGATGAGGAAGAGGACACAGAAGAAGGAAAACAGGAAGAAGGGTTAACTGAAAATGTCCCGATGGAAATCATATTGGAAACCTCAGGTAAAAATACTAGCCAGACCAAAGAAGCCGAGGTCGAGATGGGAGAGCGCCAGGAAACTGTAGAAGAACAGTTAATGCAAGGGGCATATAAGCGAAAGGAAAATGGGACCGAAGAAGAAAGGATAATGAAGAAACTGTTACAAGAATGGAAGAACTTAGATGAGAGATTCATCCTAGAATCCCAGAAATAGCAATACAAGGAGGCATTTCAAAAATATAAGGGGAAGAAAGGCGGCATGACAGAGAGCGGACCAGACCAATCAGGAACGTCAGGATCCCAAAACATAGGAATGGACAGAAGTGGCAAAGGAGGAAGGAAATGAGGGAGGAAAACATTGAATGAAATGATTCAAGCAGTAGGGGAAACGTTAGTTAATTCAAGAAGAGTGATACCTCTGTCAGAGGTATTTCAACAACCCTTTAAAAAGTTTTAAATGATTATTACAAGCTGGAACATAAGGGGACTCAACAGTAAGGGCAAGAAGAGATATCTGAAGGAACGACTGAGGAAGGATAAGCCTAGCATAATTATTATTCAGGAAACAAAAATGGATCACCAACAGCTACAAGGAATTTTGGAAAAGTCGAGATCAAAGTATGAAGTAATGGCTCAGGACGCGAATGGGTCAGCTGGAGGTTTAGCGATTTTATGGAATATAGAGGAGGTTATTTTTGAAAACTGGATCAGCCTCCCCAGAATACTATCCGTATTGTTTAGGCTGGCAGGAACGATGGAAAGAATCCTCATTTCTGGGGTTTATGGTCCTCACTTACCTAGGGACCGGAAATAATTCCTAAGGAATATACAGGCAGCAAGGCGATTAATCCCTGATAACTTATGGATAGTTGGCAGAGATTTTAATTTGATCCACAATCTAGGAGAGAAAAGAGGCGGCATCAGGAGACAAGACCAAAGTATGGAGGATTTTAACGAGCTCATAACAGATCTAAGACTAGTGGATACCCCAACAACAAACGGCGTGTTCACCTGGAATAACAGGAGGGGTGGGAAGAACTAGATAGCATCAAAGTTGGATAGGTTTCTCCTATCGGAACAAATTTTGAACAGGGATATTTTTATAGAGGCGAAAATCCTTCCAGGCCTAGGCTCAGACCACTGGCTGATCTGTTTAGAAATTGATATAAAGAAAATCAAAGGCAAGAAACCTTTCCGATTTGAGGCCTTCTGGCTCAGAAACCCGGATTTCCTCCATAAAGTGGAAGAATGGTGGACTCAGAGTCAAGTCAGAGGGAAAGGAAAAATGCACACATTCCAATTAAAGCTCAAGGAAATAAAAAGCAAAATTAGAAAGTGGAATAGAGAAGAATTCAGGCACATAATGGAAGATAAACAAAACTAGAAAAGGAAATGGAGGATATCCAGCAACAAATTATCCTAGAAGGAAGGGATGAAGAAAGGAGCAAAGAAGAGGGACGAATAATAAACCAGCTGGAAGAAAGAAGAAAGCAGGAGGAGATCCTCTAGAGGCAAAAGTCAAGGATAAACTGGCTCCGGGAAGGTGAGAGGAATACAAAATTATTTCATCAAGCGATGATTCAAAACAGACAGAGAAACCAGATCTTCTCAATAAAAAATGAAGAAGGAGAGAGGGTAGTCGAACAAGAAGGAATAGAGAGAGTACTAGTGGAATACCATAAAGGGATCCTCACCGAAACTCAGGACGACAGAGGAGAAGCAATAGAACAAATATGCAAGGAGATCCCAAAATTAATAACAACAGAACAGAACAAGGCTCTAATGCGTGCAGCCACGATGGAAGAGGTAGAGGAGGTGGTCATGAACATGAAAAAAGGAAAAGCACTTGGACCAGATGGTTTCACAGTAGATTTGTATCAATCAGGATGGAATTTCATAGGGCAGGAAGTCTTGGAAGCTGTAGAAGAATCTTGCTTGAAGCAAAGGATATGGCCAGGTATTAACTCAACCTTTTTAACTCTGATTCCTAAAAGTAATAGTTCTGAGGAAGCTCAAGGGTTTCGACCAATAGCTCTGTGCAATGTTATTTATAAGATCATTGCTACTCTAATAGCAAAAAGGTTGAAACCTCTTCTCCCGAACATCATATCCCCAGAGCAAAAGGGTTTTGTTGAGGGAAGACAAATACTGGATGGTTTAGTGGTTACTCAGGAGATGATACATTCACTAAACCAAAACAAGCAGAGGGGAATGATGATTAAACTAGACCTCTCAAAGGCCTATGACCACCTGAGCTGGAGATACCTCTGTGTGGTGTTGGAAGCGTATGGTTTCGAAAAGAGATGGGTCGAATGGATATTTAGCATGATTTCAACCCCAATCTTCTCAATTCTAGTCAATGGCAACCCAACAAGGACTTTTAACGCCTCAAGGGGTATAAGGCAAGGTGATCCAATATCACCCTTTCTCTTTATTTTAGCAGCAGAAGGACTAGGGAGAATTATTAAAAGAGAGATCAGAAAAAAGAAGATCATAGGTTTAAAACCCTGGGGAAACAATCTAGCTATAACGCATCAACAGTTTGTTGATGACATAATGTTATTTGGGGAAGTTAGCATCAGAGAGGTCAGGGCGATCAAGGAAACCCTGGATTTATTCACGGGAGATTCGGGAATGGAGATTAATAAGGAAAAATCCTGCACATTTATTTTCAACACTCCGGAGGCCATCAAAGCTCATCTCTCTAGAACCCTGGGCTTCAGACAGGGGGAACTACCAACTAAGTATCTAGGGAATCAACTGGACATACACCCCACCTGAACGAAAAACTGGCAGGAAGTTATTGAAAAAATTAAGAGGCAGCTGGCAAACTGGTCCTTCAGATCCCTAAATATAGCTAGTCGAATAGTCTTGCTAAAGTCAGTTCTTCAATCAATTCACATATACCTGTTGTCCATCAGAGCAGCATCAAAAAGGCATATGCTCAAAATTAAGGGAGATATTTGGGAAGTTCATTTGGGGAGGACCGAAACAACAGAGGAAATGGGCCTTAGTTTTGTGGACAAATCTGATCCAAAGAAAGGAAGAGGGAGGATTGGGGGTCAGAGATCCTGAAATACTAAATAGAGTCTTAGGTGAAAAATTATGGTGGAGATGGCTACAAGGAGGAAAGGATGTATGGAAGAGAATATGGGAATGCAAATATAATATGCCGGAACTAACAACAGATAAATTAAGAATTGGAGAAACCCCAAAAGGGTCCTCCATATGGAATCTAGCGAGTCAGAACAGAGATATGATTAACCAGCACACTTTTTTGGAGATCTGAGGAGGAAATAATGCAAAATTTTGGGAGGACGGATGGCAGCAGAAAGGCAAATTGACAAAAATACAAACCCTTCAAGAGATCCAACAGAGAGTGCAAAGGGCAGGGATGGAGTATGTAAGGGATTAATGGACAGATGAGGAGAGAAATGGCATATGGAGAACATGGAGGAAACCAGGAGAATGGTGTGAGAACATAAACACAGAGCTAGAGGAAAATTACCTCAAAGAAATGGATCTCAGAAAGATAAAAAGCAGGACAGGGGAGGACATCCTAAGATGGGGCAGATCAATGAAAGGGATGTTTAAAGTAAAAGAGGCCTACTACTTGAAAACAAGGCAAAATCGGGAAGAGGGAGGTTTAGACTAGAGGAAGATTTGGGAAGGAAAATGGTGGCCAAGAATTACAATCTTCGCATGGCTGGTCAGTAGAGGAAGGATCCTAACCTGGGACAAAATCCTAAAGAGAGGATACCACAGACCATCAAGATGTAGTCTCTACAACAGTGAAATAGAAAATCAAGAACACCTTCTAAATAATTGCCCTTATGCAGAAAGTGTCTGGGAGAAGATCAGACCACTATTTGGAAGGACAATGAGAGACCCTAATAATATACGAAATACCATTATAGAATGGGGTTTGGGCCAATTCCACAACAAATTTTTTAGAAGAATATGGAATTTAATGGTAGGCTTCGTGATTTGGTTTATATGGAAGGAACGCAACAGAAGAATTTTCAGGGGGCAAAGCAGTAGACCAGAAAGAGTTTGGGAGGAAATAAGAAAAGCAATTAAAGAAACTGTTCTCTCAGACACCTGGGATGAGGAAGACTGGAAGATGGACCAAATAGAAGGTAGAATAGCCTCGAAACTCAACTTAGAATTTAGCATGATTTACCCTAGAAAAGAAAAGAAAGGTAATCCTCAAGCTCAAAGTCCCAATCAATTCAGATACCCAGGGATACATTCCATCAAATTGAACTTCGATGGAGCGTCGAAAGGGAACCCTGGCCCAGCAGGCCTAGGAGGGATTTTCCACGATGGACAAGGAAAAACCAGGTGGGTCTACGCGGAGTGGGGAGGAGAGATGACGAACAATGAGGCAGAACTTTGGGCGATCCATCAGGGCCTGAGAATAGCAGTCAGAAATAGTTATATGAACCTGGAAATTGAAGGGGATTCTCAGATCACGATAAGGATGCTGCGTAAACTAAAGGATGGGCAGAGCTGGTATAAAGTGGCAAAAAGTTGGAGGACAGCGGCCATTGTCAAAGATATAGAGGAACTGCTAAATAGGATTGATTACAAGATAATCAACGATGTCCGACGAAATGGAAACAAGGCTGCGGACCTCCTGGCAAACTGGGGAAGCAAAGAAGCTAACAACAGTCTAGATAGAAGTTGGCCCTCTTCAAAAAGGGATCACAGTTGGGAAGGTCTCAAAAACATAATTAACCAAGACCATGATGAAGCATCAATGGCATGAATTGGAGAAAACTGAACACCCGATCGGGTTGCGTGACGTGGAGAGGCATGAAATCATGTTTCGGTGGGAGGAGCAAGAGAACGCAGACAAATATCAAGGTATTATTGCAACAGGTAGATGAAGCAGTGGAAAGGTTAGTGGAGTAGCTCAGCAGGACGATGTACGGGACAGGATGTCAGGGACAAGCCCGAGGAGTGATGGCGCAGGGATCGGGGGCAGCGAACAGCACAGAAGCATAAGTAGGAAAGGCATGCAGAGGAGAGGGATAGTGAAGGGAGGGTGGCGAAGCAAACTACGAGGGAAAGCCCACAAAGAAGCAGGGAAAGGTTTTATAGAGTGGAGCCATATTGATAGGAGAACAGGAGGACCTATGAGCTGAGAGGAAGGCGAGAGGAATTGTAGAGGAAGAGAGGACATGGATGTAGAGGGAAGAAGGACAGCACAGCGATGGATGCGAAGCAGTGGAGCAGACGAAGACCAGGGATGGAAAGAAGTGGATAGGAAGGGCAAGCGAAAGATGGAGGAAACCATGCAGCAGGGCATCCCTATGTATGAGGTCTCAGAAGGAGAGAGCGAGGACATGACGGAAGGTCGGGAGGAGCCCGCGCAGGCGATAAGGAGAAATGGTCGAAACAAAACAGTGACAGGAAGTGGGGAGGACGAAGGATGGAGACCGAAGAATGGAATAGAAGGGGGTAGGGGAAGATACATACGAGGGAGAGGCCACAGGGGAAGAGGAGGCCAGAGAGGTCGGGATGTGGCAGCAGGACACATCAGACGAGGGCGTCGGTGCTGCGTAAGCCATGAAGAGGATGTGGAGATAGAGATGGGAGACGGGAGCAGACAGAGCAGGCAAACCATAGGAACCAGAGTCAGGATTGCAGAGAAGGAGTATAGGGAGAAAACTAACCCAAAAATTGAAACAATTATTGAGCATTGGGAGGAAGAGGCCATCCAGGCCCAGTCAGAGGATGAGATGGAAGATTGGATAAGTCTCCTGCCTGACCCAGGGCACACCAGAGGAAGAATGACTCTTTACAAACAGTCACTGCACCTGTACTAGGTTATGAAGAGGCTCATGGCTAAAGCCATGGAACATATAGCGATGGAAATGGCCGAATTGTCGCAGGGAATCCTGAATTTGAAGAAGGAATTGAAGAATATCGTAATCACTCTACTCATGCAAGACAAGCGACTGGAGGACCTGCAACAGCAGCTTGAGGCAAGCGGGGTGATGATCAAAAAAGAGAAAAAGAAGCAAGAGAATCCTGAGGAACAGTAAAGAAAGGCATGTCCGTGATAAATTTAGGAACTGTTAATTCATGTTTTTGTTTTTAGCCATGCATAAGGTTTATGTTTATATATATTTGCAGATGTATGTCAGTAGTAACAGGGAAAAGGCTAAAGTGTATAAGGCATGGAAAGACAAGTTAAAATTTTTTTATTTTTGGGCAGCTATGAAAAACTATAGGTGGTCAATAAACCCGGTTTCCCCACGGGGCGGGTTGAGACCACCCTAACTATGTAATGTTTTCCTTTTGATAATAGAAAATGGAACCACCTCAGCTTATAGAAAAAAAATAATAAAAAAATAACTATAATAAATAACATAAATATGTAATTTCATCCCTATAACATCTAATAACTTCTTGTAAGGCTTGTGTGAGCAAAAATAAGGTTGAAAAGGGATGCATTTCACTCAGCAACTGAGTTAAGTTGAACTAGGGTTTTTCTCACTAAAGTGGAGTGGCAAATGAGGTTGTATTAGAGTTTCTATGCAAGTCTATGCCTAGAGGTGAAAGAAAACAACTTATAAGATAGATGCACAACTCCAAAGTTGTAGGACATTTTGGTGTAGTGGAAAGCTTTCAAAATTATTGCACTAGCCTAGAATGTCAAAATATGATTTTTCATTCATTAAAGGATGTATGAATAGCAAGCTATGCATGTTTATCACACCTTTAGATATTTTGGAGAAAGTGATTCAATACTCAGTAATGGAGAGTCAACTGAATGATTGGAGAAGGGATTAACTATATTGTTAACTATGCATTCAATCAATTAGTTAAATAGATCAATGTACTATACTAGTTCACATAACAAGATATAAGTCAAGGAGTTTTTTGTCTTCCCTCACAATCGATGTGGACCTAATATTCCTCACTTCAAAGGAGTTGGTTAAATATTGGTTCCATAAAAAATGAATTATCAACTTAATCTAACAACAATGTGTGTGCAAGGAAAGTGATGTAATGTGTATGGAAATATTTTGGTTTATTTTTCTTCTATGTGTGTTAAGATATGCTAGGTTGTGATTAAGTGTTGTGACAGAGTCTTTAGACACCACACCTTTCTTTGAATCTAAATATCTAATTTGCCTAATACATTTTTCTCCAAGATGGTATTGGAGCTAGTGGTTTCAAATCTAACATATTGTCAACAAGTTGCTTGGAAATTATCTATTGCACATGATTCTAATGATTTAGTAATGTTTGGTATATTTACCCAGGGTTTCAAATTGAAGACTAAATCTAGGATTAGATATGCATAATAGAATTGTGAGTTCCAAGAAATATATTGACATTCTACCCAAGAATGATTGTGGAATATGAGAAAAAACTATGGAAACCTTATTGAAGAGTAAATCACTCTAACAATTTACAAATGTTGTGGTGCTAGATTTGAAGGATGACCAATGAAAAAATTTCATCAATGAGAAGTATGGCATTGTGTTAGCTCTCTGTAATTTCTTAAGGTTGTGAAAGAAATTGTAAAGGTAACCACAGAGCCATTTTTAAGTCTAGAAGCTAACCCTTCTAGTCTTAGAGATGGATATGTCTGTCAAATTTAGCTTTGTTTACTTGGTAGGGTTTTAGACTAGTTGTGAAAGTTCAAGGTTTGGTTTGTGAATTGGTTTAGTTGGAACAAAAAGGGAAAAGCCATTGGGAAATGGAGTCAAAGAGGCTTGGGGTGATCAATTTGCAGAAGTATCAAGCTTAAGTGAAACAGGGAAAGGTAGGCACACTATTTGATCCTTGTAGTTTATGAGATGGAGAAGGAAGAATAGATTAGGGTTCACTTTAAATATGGAGAAATTAAGAATTCTATATTTAAACTTGAGAAGAAAACATTGATATAGTTTTAAGCCAGAATAGGGTGCTTTTGAAACAAATCTTGAACTTAATTTTATTTAAAACAATAGAGAAAAGAAACACATATGAAAAATAGAGAAAACTGGTTACAGTAATAAGCACTTCACCACATAGATATGACACACGAATCCTAAAACAACTTACTTGTATTAATGCAAATGGCCACTAAATCTCAGTGATCAACTTTACAATAATGGTAGTCTTTCTCAATACAAGTCCTAACCCTTTGTGTATTACAAATGAAACAATATATAGAATAAAAACTCTCCTAAACTGTTACAATAATTTTGAAGTAAAATCTTGAATAATAACTAAAAAGACAATAACATCTCCAATTTATTTGCTGGAAACATTGAACTGTTTGCAAGTATCATGTACTGAAATCTAGAATTGGTTTTTCTGAATGCTAAAAATCTATAAAAAGGTCTTCAATTTGTTGATCTTCTGCTGCTAGGTGTCTTAGACTGATTTTCATGCCCTTGAAGTCTGGAAAAAGGTTGAAACTATCTTCATAAAATCTGCTAACTTCCCTCTTAAATCTAATTGCTCTGTCTTCAAGTTTTATTTCTATCATTTTATATTTTCATCATTTCATTATTGTCAAAAAATATTTTGGGAACAATATATTTTTTAAATAATATTTCCAAATATTTTGATTAAACCCTTAAATGAATTTCATAATTAAAATTTCAATATCTTCATTTGAATGATTTAACAAACCATCTTGTTTTCAAACCCATGTGTTGTTTTGTAAATCCATGGCTGGTTTTCTCTTCCCATGGGTTTTGAAAAACCATGTGTTGTTTTTTGTAAATCCATGGCTAGTAAAGTATTTCTATTTTGACTTTTATCCTTGTAAAAACAAAAATATCTTTCTTTTCTGTAAAAACTCATTTTTACTTAGCCTCCTGTAAACCTAGTTTACATGAAGCTTACATGAAGCTCATTGTTTCTCACCTGTCCATTACTTTTATAAACATATGATTGCAAAATCTTCCTTTTATTTTCTCTTGTAATTTCATTTTCTTGCACCCGTGAATTCATTCCCCCTGTAGCTTACATGAAGCTCATTGTTTCTCACCTGTCCATTACTTTTATAAACATATGATTGCAAAATCTTCCTTTTATTTTCTCTTGTAATTTCATTTTCTTGCACCCGTGAATTCATTCCCCCTGTAGTTGTAAATTTCCTGTTACCTTAGTCACATTTTTGTCATCCTCCATCATTCGTAAACAAATTTCATAACATATGAAATTTTTCTTTATATACCTTCCCACCATAATTTAAATGTAATAGGAAAAATGGTTTTCAGAGGGAGGTAGGTAGCAAGTGGATTAGGAGGAGGCGTCCAATTTAACAGGAGGGTGACAACAAAAAAACCCAGTAAGAATGAAAACAAATTTTTCGAACCACATTCCAAAACATAGCACTAATATATTTATTCACAGACCTCGAGGATTTTACATTTTGGAAATTTAATAGTTAAGTGCGGGTTGGGCCATAGGCTTTGACTTTTGGATTTATGATTGACTTAGACTTATGATAAATAAATGTGGTTCTAATGCTTTAGAGTTTGGATTTTTATTATTTTTGAAATTTGATGATTCAAATAAATAATTTCTCACTTAGGCGTTCTTCTTTGCTTATGATTTTGAGGAGCAGACTTCATCCTGCTCTACCTTTTGATCCGGATGTCGGTTTGAAGCACCAGATATACTGTTGGAAAGCTTCTCCATAGAACTTTGCCATGAAAACACCTGTATTATGATCTGACCTAGAATTTATATGCAAAAAATATCCCAAACATCCATACTTTGCCTTGGCAATTAGACTTCAAGAACTAAATGGCTCCTTGGACAAGCAAATGTTTTAGATATGACACCTAGTGATTCATAGACTAAACTTTGCCAACAGATTTCCAAAATAGATAATTGAAAAAACATATTACATATATTATAGGACCCTAACACTGGCTCCAACTGGGGATGGCGTCCCCCCTGTGGGCCAGCAAAGAACCACAACTCTAGTTCCCGACCATTCAATAGTTCTCACAACCCTAACCTACAACTTGTGACATGTTCTGAAACTCAAACGCATGTACAAACTAAAAATGATACTGAATATTGCAAACCGTAAACTCTGCTGCAAACTAAAATTTGAATAATATGACTGAAAAAGATGCTCATAGTACTGAGCTTATTGGCACACACTTACCAAACCTACACTATTGAGAAGTTGCTGAATCAAATGACACAAAAATTCCAATGAAACTAGTCAAGTAGTTGTTGAAATGGGTGGACTTCTTGACTGTGTGTCAAAAAAATTAACGTTGGAAAATGTAATAACAATGGCAACTGACGATGGATCTGGTTCTTATAGTGAAAACATGGTTGAAACTCAAGCTGGAAAGACCCTTCATGTAATATGCTACGAGATCAATAAAGAAATATTCTATTAGTTGATCCTCCAGGTATTCAATGACCATTTTAACATGGTTGAGTTTTCCAGTTGTATCCTCAATGTTAAACCACAATCTTAACTATATAGTGTCAGTCTTGTGTTAAAAAACATAATATTTATCAATTTGAAAATTAAAGGGCAGTGCAATCTCCTCTCGTTTTGGCGAAGGAATATTTTCAAAGAACTATCTCAGATCTTGGAAATTGTAGGACTGAATCTAAGTATTTAAAAGTTCAATATCCTTCTCAATTCTTTCATCAAATGACTCAAGAAAACAAACTTTAATTTCAAACGAAATATTGCATGATTTCAAACAATAAAACACGGTCGTTGAAAAAACTTCATCAATTTAATAATATGCAAACTCATCATAGAATTCTTTTATAGCTTCAATAGAAAAAGAAACTTTTACATATCCTGACATTGTGACTAATGCAGAAATCAGTTGTGCAATTTAAGCTCTGGATTCTTCGGTCAGTGGAATCATCGTGAGTGTTCTACATTCTGTTTTTTTTTAACAATGGAGTCACCTGAAATCATTGAGCTCTAGATTATTGAACATGGAGTTGTCAAGTGAAAGATTCATCCTTTCTATATATGACTGTTGTCCACCATCAATAGTCAAATCTGAACTTAATAGTTTTTTCAGGGAAAATGAAACCGTTCGTCCCCAGTATGGTTGCCAGAATGTTAGCTCTCTATAATTTCCTAAGGATGTGAAAGAAATTGTAAAGGTAACCACAGAACCACTTTCAAGTCTAGAAGCTAGCCCTTCTAGACTCCAAGAGGGATCTCTCTGTCAAATTTAGCTTTCTTTACTTGGTAGGTTTTTAGACTAGTTGTGAAAGTTCAAGGTTTGGTTTATGAATTGGTTTAGCTGGAATAACAAGGGAAAAGCCATTGGGAAATGGAGTCAAAGAGGCTTGAGAGATCAATTTGCAAAAGTATAAATATTAAGTGAAATAGGGCAAGGTAGGCATACTACTGAATCCGTGTAGTTTATGAGATGGAGAAGGTAGAACATATTAGGATTCACTTTAAATATGGAGCAATTAAGAATTCTATATTTAAACTTCAGAAGAAAACATTGATATTGTTTTAAGCTAGAACAGGGTGCTTTTGAAACAAAGCCTAAACTTAATTTTCTTTAAAACAATAGAGAAAAGAAACACATATGAAAAACAAAGAAAATTGATTACAGTAAGAAGGACTTCACCACATAGATATGGCACAGGAATCTTGAAACAACTTTCTTGTATTAAGGCAAATGGCCACTAAATCTCAGTGATCATCTTTACAATAATAGTAGAGTATGATTTTTATTATTTTGATCTGGATGTCGGTTTGAAGCACCAGATATACTGTTGGAAATCTGCTCCTGAGCACTTTTCCTTGAAAACACCTGCAACATGATCTAACCTAGAGTTTATATGCAAAAAATATCTTAAACATCCATACTTTGTCTTGGCCACTAGACTTCAATAACTAAATGGCTCCTTGGACAAGCAAACATTTAGGCTATGACACCTAGTGATTCATATGCTAAACTTTACCAGCAGATTCCCAAAATAGATAACTACACAAACATATTACCTATATTATAGGACCCTAACACATTGTAGGGTCTACAACAACCTATATATCTAGGAAGATTCACTTTCATAAAAGTGAACATGATTAACTATTTTAATGTTTTCAAGAAGAAGTTGAAGACTCTATTTGATAAACTTGATGAATGTTAGGTTATAAATATTGAGAAGGAGTTGACCTCCTTGGATATTCTCTCTTTTGAAGGACTTAAAGATTAATTTTTGCATGTGAATGAATTTCATTTTAACTTGGGTGAATTTAAAAAGAATTTTCCCAAGAATATGGTTATCACATAGAATGATCCTAATGAATCTAAAGACACCCTATGATGTGCTATATTTGACATTCCCATATCACTAGACCTCCAAATAAGATGATGGTAATCATTATTTCTTTGACTCTTTCTACGGTTTACTAGTTAAGGAAATGAAACAAATTGCTTGATAAATAGAACCTTGAGGTCAAGAAATAGGTACATCTTTTGAAGGGAAAAGGTCAATAAAATTATAGAGAAATAATTTGAAAATGAAATTAGGAGAAAGAAAGTGATTGCATTGACTAAACTACTAAAAAAAATCATGGTGATCATACTTTAACTAAACAAGGTATTAAAAAATAATCCCTATGATTATTGCAAGAAACTAGGACATACGGAGACATCTTGTTGGTAGAACATTAAAACCCAAAGGAGAAAGTGAAGAAGCTTGAATGAAATGTGTTGAATAGAACATGGGAAAGCTTGTAGCACCAAACTTGAAAATTTAAGGTATACTTTTTATGTGAGCACTTCTTGGGCCTTGCATTTTCATACTTGTTGAAGTGAATGGATAGTCAAATCTAGTTCCACCCATCATATGGTTAAATATGCACTTCTCACTTTTCTTCATTAGGTGAGGCCACAAAAAAAAAAAAACAAAAAATTAGCTTATAATTATGTAGTTACTATTGTTGGTTGTGGAAAGATTGAATGTCAAAAATGGTGTGGCTAATAATTTGTATCATGTGCCTAACTCAAGAGACAATTTGTTGTATGTATCCCAGGCTCCAGCTAACTTAGACTATAAAAAATATGGAGTTTTACCCAAATTGATTTGTTATAAAGGATATGCACAAGAACTTTGTTATTGTCACAAGGGGGTTTCCTAAACCAAACTATTTAAT
Source organism: Pinus taeda (assembly GCA_000404065.3). Lineage (NCBI taxonomy): Eukaryota > Viridiplantae > Streptophyta > Pinopsida > Pinales > Pinaceae > Pinus > Pinus taeda. The sequence goes on from APFE031462037.1 coordinate 22,021, forward strand.
TTCTCTAAATATCCCAAGAAATATTTAGGACCAACTACACTTACAACTTGGGGTAAAGACCATAATACATTTTGGCATCAACAACTCATACACTTAAATTCTCAAATATTGGAGGTGATGGTGAAACACAACATAATTATTATAATATTGGATATTTCTCCCACTAATGTAGTATGTGAAGGTTATATGCTTGGAATAAAGACAATGAAGAATTCAAGAGTAAAAAGTTGCTAGAACTTGTCCATAGTGACTTGTGCTTTCTAAACTAACTATCACTAGAAATTGAAAGGTATGTATTGACACTCATTGATTACTTTTACACGGGGAATATGTGGATCAAGCTTGGATTGGTGGGGTTAGGAAGATGCGGATCACCCATTAGAACTATTTTTGCTACTATTGAGGCCACAAGAATATATTTAATCTTATCCACAATCACCACTTAGATTTGCAAAGGAACCACTTAAAATATGATATAATCACCACTTATAATAAACGTCATCTATTTGAAATTCAAGGAATTTGTGGCATTAGTTGAAAATCAATTAGATCAAGTTGTAAAATGATTAAGATCAAACAATGGAGAGAATATGTAGGCAAGGGTTTTTTAAAATTACTTGTGACATAATTGTATCTCTTAATAGATATTTATACCATACACATCTCAATAGAATGTTATTTCTAAAAGGAAAAGATTGGGCTTCCCTAGAAATGTCACATTGCTTGTTTCAAGCCAAAGGTCTATTGACTATGTTTTGGGTAGATGTCTATTTTTTAAACTATTTACTATTTGAATTCTAAATAACTTAGCATGACCTGCAACTCTAATGGAAATACAAAGTGGGAGAAAAAAATCAAACGAACATCCTAGAATCTTTGAATGGATACACAAACTCACATTTTAGATGATCAATGGAAGAAACTAGATGCAAAGGGTTGTGCTTGTATCATGATGGGATACACTAAAGAGTCAAAAGCTTTCAAGTTGCTTGCAACTACCAAAGGAAGATTATCTATGGAAGAGATGTTGTCTTTGATGAAAATACCTCAAGTGTCACTTTGTTGAGTAGTTATCCTTTAGAAATTGTAGGAAATTTTGGATCAACGAACTACTTCATAGGATCATTGACAAATTAAATGACTATTTCAATGAATTGACTTGTAGTTTAACCTCCATAGTACAATCAACAAGAAGTTTTTAGACCACTATTTTATTTAGAAACAATGATCTTCATATGATAACTTCTTCAACAAATTGGGTTGTCTTCCTGAATAGGAGACCAAGATAATTGAAATTGTTGGAATTGGTGCAAGCGATACCAATGTCTCATGAAAAACTAGATGTTAGAAATAGTTTCATGGTATTTCTCCAATGGTGTGTGTGTTACAGGTATGTGATCCAAATACATATATAAATGCACATGCTTGACTTATATCGAAGAATACATTTGCAAATGAATATCCTTTATTGATAATTATGACACATGGATTTTGGTTCCTCAATGCATAAGGAGAGAATTTAGTAAAGTTTCAATGGCTATATAAGACAAATTTCACATCTAAAGGTGTTGTTGAAAGACATGAGACTTGTTTAGTAGTGATATGTTTTTACCATCAAGAAAATGTCAACTACATTGAGAACATTTTCCCTAATTGCAAAGATGAATTTTAACTCGTTGTTTCTTCCACTTGCTAATAACTTTGGATGGGGAATACATCATATGGATGTATAAAGTATTTTTTTTACACGTTATTCTCACTAAATAAATTTATATGGAGCAACTCCCCAATTTTGAAAATGATAGAATTCTTGTATATTATATGGTTTGAATCAACACCATAAGGCATGGTATGAGAATGTTGATCATTTCTCCTTCAATCTCAATTTTTAACAGTTTAAATCAACGCAATTTTAATGTACTGCATGTAAATGGTGAAACATTAATTATCACAATGTCCTAGTCATTATTAAAAAAAATGTTTATTTATTTTTGATTTGATGAAACAATTAGCAAATAAATTTAAGATAATTAATTGTGACTTGTTGCATTTCCTTTTAGACATCTAAATCTTACAGATAAATAAAAGTATCTTAATTTATCAACCTAAATATCTCTTAAATCTTTTACAAACTTATTAAAAATAAATAAATCTAATAACCCAAACAAAAATATAGTTCAAAGATCAACTTTAATAATTCATATAATATCATCTACGTTAATACATTTTTCAATTAAAAATATTTATTATAAATACTCATACTAATAAAATAATAAATACATAAATATAACATCAGTACTATTATAAAATGAAAGTATTATAAAAATATGATGTACTAATAACCTATTTTATATTATTCACAAATAGATCAATTTTACTATATTTATATTTATATTAATATATGATTATGAGTTTGCATATTTAACCACAATATCAAATTTGTATGACTGTGATATTATAGTTACCCTCTTCACATATACGTATTATGGTTTGAGTTTTTTATTTTAAAGAAAATACATTCAATATTTTAAAAAATTAAATATATAAATAAGATGATATTTGAGTTTCATATATAGGAGAATATAAATTTTATTTTAATTTTGAAGGTTAATTTTCTATGTATTTTAGATAAAAATAAAGTAAAAAAATAAGATAAAGTATATTTTTAATTTGAGAAAAAATATTTCAAGGAATTTTGATCTCTTTTTTTATATGATAAATTTAGAATTAAGATAAATCTATGATGTGTGTATCATATGTTAATTTTAAGTTGAATATAGAAAGAATTACACATATTTTTTATAGGGAGTCACAAAAAATGCCTCTGGATGCAATTAAATTGTTTTAGCAAATGTCTAACTTTGGATTTATCATGTGCCAAAAGAAATCAAATCTCTTGAGGGGCAAATATTTATTCAATTTTTTTCAATTTTAAAAAGATTTCACCTTGAGAAACTTGATCCCTCTTGTGCATGATAGATCTTGAATTAAGATATATATGTGTATCACATGTCAAATCCATATTAAAAATTTGAGAAATTACATATCTCACTCACACTAAAATGTAAAAGAATAAATCATAATATATATATAATTATAATATATATATAATATAATATAAAAATGCATAGATAAGGATGGGATACGCTATTAGTTCCACGCATCTGCCACCCATCCCTCACATAAGGTACATTATCATTGTTGGTGAGGGATGTGAAGTTAATGAGGAAGAGTGGGAACTCATTGTAGTCTCAAACATGTGAAGTAATGAGTACGATACACCTAAACCAATGCAGGGGTAGAACCTAAACTAAGACGAGGAAGACCTAAACCATAAATGATGTTGAATGTTGGAATACAAGAGAGTGTGTAGTAGTAGTAGAATCATGTACATTACTCTATCATAATGAAGAAGATTAGCAATATGATTGCTTATGTTAAATTTATTTATGCTTTTTAATTTGTTTATGATCATAATTATGTCTAGTTGAAGTTGTTATTTTTTTATATCAATCCTTTTATTAAAATAGAAAAGATATAAAACTAGACATAATTAATACTCCTTAACTCTAATATTAATTGGAAAGCCTAATTTCTCTAGTAACAACACCCACCAATAATTACATATAATTTATTTTTATTTAAACATATATCAATAAAAATAAACTGCATATCTCATTAAATTATACATCACTTTTTAATATAAATAAAACTCATATAAATATAAATAACATTCCCATAATATAAATATTCCATATTATATTTTATCAATATTATATAATATATATATTTATCAATAAACTTATCCTCTAATAAATTTATCCACATATTATATAATATGTATATATTTATTCCTTAAACATGTATGCAATAAATTTCATCTTGATTAATTTTAGATTTTTTTAATAATAATTTATAATTTATATTTATATATTAATTTAATGAATAATGATTTTTTTAAGCTTTATTTTTTACTTGATTAATTGATTTATTAATAATATATATATTTTTATTTTATATATTTTAATGAATAATGATTTTTTAACTTTATTTTATCTCGTGATCAAGTTAATTATATAGAGATTTTTCGGCAAAATCACATAATTAATCATTTGTGGACGCGTTTTCGAACCAACTAGTGTGGCCGTTAGACCGTTTAGCCGTTTGCAGTCTCTGCTTAGACTATTTAACACGCTGAACTGGATCTGTATCTTCAACTTGTCCTGACGATGAACCACACTAGTTGGTTCGAAACGCGTCGACAAATGATTAATTATGTGATTTTGCTGAAAATTCTCTAAACTAATGTTATGGATCACAGAAATCTAAATTCATTAAAAAGTATAATTCTTTTATTATTCGTATTATTATTATTATTATATATAATTTAGCCATATTTATATATTATAGTGAAATAAGTAAATTATAAATATATTTTTCTAATAAAATGACTAAATCATAATATCATTTAAAATGTTTATTTTATCTCTCACGATTTTTCTTTACACTTTATTATTGAAAATGAAATTAACCAAAGAATGTGATTTTTCAAAAGTCAATATTACACCTTTTCACCAACTTGTTGATAGCCTTATCTATTTAAATTACAGCTAACTAAATTTTTGCTTTGCAATTTGAGAAAAAGCCAGCTTAATGTTGTCAACAAAATTATTCATTATATTAAGAAAACTTAAAGCATTGTAATGATAAAGTGAACCAATTGATTAATTACACCAACTTGAATTGTGCTAGATATGGTGATGATAAGAAGTATACATTTTGCTATAGGCTGTCTTGTTCCGAATCCGTGTTTTAAAAAGAAAAAGGTGGTTTTTATTTCAACCATAAAAATAAAGTATTATAGGCAATGCATGTTAATACGAACAATATGGACTCAACATTTAAGAGGTAAATTTGGTTTTCTAGTCAATACTTCAACGATAGTATACTATGAAAGTCAAGTGCATTATAGATTGTACAAAGTCCTATTGCAAATTGCAGAAAAAAGCACGTGGAGCTTCATGCTCATGACTCAAGAGAATTAGCACATGATAATGTTGTGAACCTTGTATATTGTGCTACAAATGATTTGGTCATTGAGATCTTTATGAAGCCTCTATTAGATGCTAGATTTGTTAAACTTTGCACTATGCTTGGGCTTTAATAAGGTGCAATTATAGGTGGGTGTATGGAGGTAATTTCACTTCTTGAATATCCATAGTATTGCACTGTTGTTAAAAAAAATAGCAAAAATCAAGGAGTTCGTTATGTAACCTTGTCAATCTGGCCAATCTTTGTGAATATAATATAGTTAGTTACATTTTGTTACAATATAAAACGAACTTATGAGTAAATTTAACAATGGTCTATGAACTAGACAAGTGACATATTGTGTATGTAAATATTTTGGTTTCTTGCACTCCTTTGTATGTTGAAGTATGATTATTTATATTTAATTATTGCATTGGTGTCTTTAAACACTCCCTTGGAATATTAACTTTTTAACCTACCAATTATATGTTCTCCAACAAATGATCAATAAAACTATAAAGTATGTCTCCATGTATTTACTATTTTTAGGTGGCATGCCAAAAATCAAACAAGATATGACCATTTACCAATAAATACACCTTATGCCATTTAATAACACACAAGGGGATCTTCTTGTATGTGGAGGGGGGGGATTCTATTCTTTGAAGATAACTATTCCATCAAGTTTAGGGTAGGATTAGGGGAGGGGTCAACTAGTTACAATTTTTATAGGTTTCTGGTAATTCTCAAGTTGTCATCACATGGCTAAAAGTTGAACAAAAGATGTCACAATGTGTTTCTAAATTTTGTCTAGGAAGAAACCAAAGGTTTGAGAGTAATTTTCAACCATCTCACTCTTCAACATATGTACACAGGGAAAAATATGGAAGTTTATGATTTATCCAAAAGTGGAATTGTGTTGCAACATGGTACCTATATGACAATACAAAAAAGGAATGGGGACATTTCTAGATATTACCACTCTCTTTCATGAAGTAATCTAAGATCTTTTATTTTTTATTATCAAAATTTACTCTTTAG
>APFE031462058.1:0-14767 GCA_000404065.3 Pinus taeda
CCATGGATAGCTTGATATTATGGCACTTTCCAGAGCAATTTATGGTTCCTCCACTTGCAACCATCACTTGACACTCTGGTGCTAGATATAGGAAGCAATTCAATTCTTTTGCTATCTTACAATGAATAAAATTGTGGGTGCTTTTTGAATCAATCAACATTATTACATTTTTCTTCTTGATATGTTCTTCTATCTTGATAGTTTGAGGAGTGGTAATTCCAGCCAATGCATTACAAGATATGGTCACATTCATTTCTTCTTTATCTAGGGTTTGTTTCTGTAGTATATCCTCTTCTTTTGACATTTCTTGTTCCTTTTCTTCCTCCTCTTCACAATCTATGTAGAATAATTTCTTCTCAGCACACTTATGAGCTTTAGTGTATTTCTTATCACAACTGTAACAAACCCCTTTTGCTCTTTTTTCTTCCAATCGTTGTTGTGTCAACCTTATAGGTTGTGGAAGGCTAGGGGAAACAACACTTCCATCTTGATAGTTGTGAGTGGTAGTCTTACTGATTGCCATAATTTTGCTTTCCATTTTTCTTACTAACCTAAATGCCTTCTCCAATGAATCAGGTTCCCAAAGGCGAACCTCATGTTGGATATTATCCTTCAAAGTCCCTATGAACACATCAATCCTATGCTCCTCTAAAATATCTTTTACCCTTATGTTCAATTTTTGGAGGTCCTCAATGTGCTCCATCATTGAACCCTTTTGTTTGAGACTTATCAATTGGCTAAAAAAAGTGTTTCTTTTTGTATCCTCATAATGTGCTGACATTTCTTCTGTAAAAATTGCCTAAGTGACAATTTGTTTACGAGAGAAAAGCCATCGATACCATACAAACTGATTTGGTTCCAAATATAAAGTTGCAATACGTACCTTACCTTTTGTGTGTTTTGCACATTATTGAGATCGAAAATTGCTCCATCTGTAATATCCATGTTGCGGGATCCTTGCCATCAAACTTCCTCATATCGATTTTTGGAATATGATGGGTCTTCAATCCCAAATTAGAGTCTATGGAATCATGATTAACATTTCTTTTGTTCTCATCATGAGTTTCCTTTACTACCCTTTCACCCTTAGTGACCATTTCTTGTAGCAACTTATTCATATTTGTCTTCAAATCGTCCATGTCTGTCTTCAAATCTGTCTTCCAATCATCCATCTTAGCTTCCACGCCCTTTATCATAGATTCCATACCATTTATCTTAGCTTCTGTTAGCTTTTGTGAGGTTGACATTTTTGCACTTGGTCTTGTAGTTTTGCTATATCATGTAGCATTTCTTCCTCTTCTTCATGAGTCATGCTAGAGCTTTCAGGTTCCTTACTAGGTGTTTGCATTTTTTTTCCTCGGGGCATCAGTTACCGATAATAATGCTCTACTAGCCCTTTGAATTCTTTCAAACTAAATTTTCAAACCAATCTTAAGCAAAAATTTAAAAGAATCTACACACCTTTGTTTTTCTTTGTAGGAGCTCGATATTGCCTCTGATTTATCTATATACTTACAGAACATCCAATTCTAAAATTGCGACTTGTGGTAGCCCTCTGTGTCCTCTTTCTAATGCCACCAATCTGACCCCAATTGGATTCTCCAATGAAGAGTTATGCCAAATCTCCCACAGTGACCTGATTATACACCTTTCCAGAAGAGCGAACTTGTATGAAGTGCCACGTGTCACTATTTGGACCTTTGGCTTTGAAAAATATCTAAAAGAAACTAAAGTCCGTCCTCTTTCTGTACCTTTTTGTGAAATTTCAATCCGATGCTCAGAGAGAAAGTTATGATGATTTTCCCTAGGTCACCTGTTTTGAATGTAATTCAGGAGTCTGCAAAAATACCAACTTCCTCAGACCATATCTTTGCAAGCATAGAGTGAAAAGCTCTGAAATTCAGACGGGCGCTACAACGCGATGTCTTGTCAAATGGGTTTTTTTATTAGACTTCTGAAACATCACAGAAAAAAAGTTATAGTAAAAATGCCACGATGACCTATTTGAAGCAGGGAAACCCTAGAATCCAAAGCTCTGATACCAAATGTTATGAAACCAGCTCAAGAAAAGATAGAAAAGATAGATCAACGCCTAGAATTCAGCCTTTCGAGGGCAATCCTTTACATTACATTAAGAACAATTTTTTCGATGATACAATGAAAAAACTCCTTTCTATATATAGAGTCTAGGAGTCACAATTTAACCCAGCCGACCTACAATAATAATTTAAAGACAAAATAACAATAGAGGATTCTATGGGGCACAGTAATAACAATATGGGGGCAATAGGGGCACAACAATATTAATAAGGGGTACAACTACCATAGTAATGGGGTAATCACTAGTATTATAGGGACCTAACATATTCTTAGTGGAATTTGGTACTTAAGTACGACGATTGTCTACATAGGTACATCAAGGATGAGATGGATTTCCTATACATATGCTCACTTCAAATCGCCTATCGATATGCTGTTAAAATCGAGCAAAAATTTAAATAAAAGAAACAAGACTTTGGATCTACAAATCTGAAGCAAGGAAAAGGTGCTCCCAAACCGTAGAACAAAGGAAAAATCCAAGGCAGGGAAACCCAGGACAACCCGTTGAAGCTGCAAGCAAATAAAAACACCATGAAGACAAAGAAGGACATATGGAATGGTGTGAGTTCCATAAGAGTCCCAATCACAACACAAGTGATTGTCGAGCTAAGAAGACACTAATGGCCAAGATAGAAGGTTCTGAATCAAATGCATGTTCTGACTCTGAGTCAGAACTCTACAAGGCGAATGACAAAGGGAAGTAGTTTATTGATGTGGAGCCTAGAGCCACCGTTGCCACCACCAAGATCCAAAATATTGAGCCCGAAGATCCATAGGAAGGGGAGTGTCTCTTCCACTCATAGATGTGGGTGAACGGTTCTCCGCTACAATTCATTGTCAATAACAGAATCCAAAAGAACCTGATTTTGCTAAAGGTCATGAAGCAGTTGTACCTATCGACCATGCCACACCCACAACTATACACCATTGGGTGTCTCAACCAAGGACGAGATCTCCACATTAGCCAACATTGTTGCCTTCCCTACAACATCAAGCCCTTCACAAATGAGGTACTGTGTGATGTTGCTCCTCTTGAATTTTTTGATGTATTATTAGGCCAACCATACTTGTGGAAGTGTTATGTTGTGTATGAGTATAGGCATTGCACTATTATTATTTATTTAGGAAATATGTTAAACAGGATACCAAAGGTAGCACCACCTACCGCCATCTCTTTAATCTCTGTGAAGAAATGCAGTAAGATAATTTCCTAGATTGGGAAATTTGTCTTCCTTATGATTTTTGCTTAGGGAAAGAAGAAGATTGTGGCCACATCCACAACCTCTAGACAGGGATCCTCTACATGGGTACAAAAGATGGACAAGGTCATGGAAGAGTACAAGGACATCTTCACCTCACCCATAGGGGTAACCCTGCACTGTCAGGTCAATCACCCCATTGATCTGACCCTAGACACATCGCTACCCAACAAGTTGATCTATCAATGCTCTATTCTGGAGAATGATGAAATCAAGAGGTAGGTTAAGGAGATATTGCAGAGAGGGTACATTAGGAAAAGTTCATCACCCTATGAGAGCTCGATCGTGTTGGTTCAGAAGAAGGACGAAACCTGGAGACTTTGTATTGACTACCAAGTGCTGAATAAGATCATTTTTTGGAATATGTATCCAATCCCACAGATTGATGACCTTTTGGACCAGCTCAAGGGGGGGAATATTTTAGCAATATTGACTTGAAGTCCGGTTATCATCAGGTACCAATCAAACCCTTTGATGTGTGGAAGATTTCCTTCAAATCCAAGCAGGGCCTTTTCGAATGGCTAGTCATAACTTTTGGGTTGATGAATTCCCCCACAACCTTCATGAGGCTAATGGATGACATATTTTGGCCCTTCACCATCTCATTCTTGGTAGTGTATTTGGAAGGCATCATGAGATTCTGGTAGAGTTGAGAAGAGCATTGTTGGCTTGAGGGGGTCTGACCCAGGTTCAACATTAATTAGCCAAACAGATCCCTACACTACTGGCCCTTTTGGCATCAGCCCATGGAGCACGGAATGAAGTCTCACCTGAAGTAGTATGGGGGAATGCTGGAACCAAGTTTCCACACCTTGAGATGGTTATGATGTTTTTTAATTCCCTCTATCCCTGCCTTTGCACAAGTTTCTTTGCTCTAGGGCTTGCAAGACAAACCCTGCATTCCATTCTTCAATACCTCCATGAAAGGATACAATCGTCCTTCGTGCAGCCCGAGCCTGTTGCTCAAGTACTTTCGCGCTACAATGGTGAATTTCCATAAAAATTCCCCAATTAATCTAAGTGCCTTACTTATCTTATCAAACAATTCTAGTTATCCCCACATAAATAGATATGTGTATGTGCATTCAGTTATTCAATGTAGTTTCATTCATTCATGCACCATATAAGCATAATAAAGAAAACTCATACATAACATATCAAGATGCATGAATAGAACAAAGACACAGAAATTGAAGAATATCTCTCTTTATTAATATCTTCCAAGTGGTTACAACCTCTGTCTGCCCTATGCACACAGTTGTAGGGGTCCACACACTCAACTGCAGACTTGTACCCTAGGCCTCTACGCACTCAGTTGCAGAGCCTCTACCTACACTACAACCCAAGACTTAGACTTCTCGCTCTAAATCTATGACTCTCTTACGTCCTCTGTCATTGTCTATCTCTTTCAAACTACTTAGAGCTTAGCTCTTTTCATACAATCCCATGGTCTGGAGACCATGGGTAGATCTCTTACAACCTACTTTTCCTTACAAAACTAAGGGTGGACTACCCTTTATGACACATAACACCTTTGCGCTCCGCGAGCACAAAATGCAGAGTCTTTACAATAATATTAAAAAAATTGACTTAAACATAGGATTTTAGGCCCAAAATTGTCCTTGGGGGATCCCACTCCCAACAGGCCCCTAACACAAACATCGTGACTCACCCCCGAGTCACTCGGTAGGTACGAAAAAAAATCATGTGTTTTGATTAATGGTGGCAAATACAATTTATATGCCGCTGTCTCCACTCTTTCTAAAATATGAAATGGTCCACAAAATCTTGGTGCTAACTTACCACAAGACCCAATATTTAGTGAAATTTTCCTTGGCCTATGTGGAGATAAACATGTTCCCCCACTTGTAACTCCTTATGAATTCTCTATTGATATGCACAAATATTTTTCCTATATTGAGCTACTTTTAATTTCTTCCTAATAATGACTATTTAATGTTCCATTTCCTTCAGTGCATCATTTCCAAGAATCATTATGTTCACTAGAAATTCCAACCGATGGGTGTATTAAATTTCCTACCATGTAGAGAAAAGGACTAATTTTTAATGAATTATGGTACCCATTGTTATAGGAAAAATCTACCAAAGGTGGAAAATCTTCCCCCCTCTTTGGTTGATGCATGATATACATTCTTAGAATGTCTACCAATGTTTCTTTTACCCTTTCATCCTATCCATCCATTTGAGGATGATACATTGTAATGAATGCTAACTCGGTTCCAAAACTTTGAGGTGAACTTGGCATCCCTATCCGAGATTATATTTTTGGGTACACCATGCAATCTAAATATTTTTTTCATGAAAATATGAGAAATATCAATTGTCTTGTGGGTATACTTCATAGCTACAAAATAAGCTGCTTTACCAGCTTATCTAACACCACCATTATGGCACCATGTGGCCTAGATGTCTTTGGAAGCCCTGTGATGAAGTCCATAGAAATGAATTCCCACTTCCATTTAGGAATAGATATTGGTTGCAACAATCCCATCAGATGTCTACATTCCACCTTCAATTGCTAACACTCCTATCATTTTATAATATACTCAACAACATTATTTTTCATGCCTATCTAGTAGTACATATTTTTCATATTTGTGATCATTTTATGATAACCAGGATGACTTCACTATTGAATTTTATGAAATTTGTCAGAGATGAGCTTCTTATATACAACCTACCTTTGAATTTCAACATCCCATCCTTTGTGAGCTAGTAATTATTACTCAATATTCCTCTTGGTTCTTTTTGCAAGAAATATTATTTTATTTGTTGGCAATGCTCATCTTGCTACATTGCTTCTTTAATATCTTCTTTGATATCAACTTCACAAGTAATTATGGTTGCCACATGAGCCACTTGTAGTCTTCTGTTAAGTGCATATTCTACTTTTTTTCCTTTCCCTTGATATCTCTAAATTTGAAATAAAATTTATTGATCAATACTATCCACCTTTCTTATGTTGCATTTAGCTTGGATTGTTCAAATAAATACCTCAACCCTCCATGATTCGACATAATTGTTTTTCGTTCAATGGAGTTAATGTCTCCACATTTTTAATGCATGCACTATCATTGCTAAGTCCAAGTCATGAGTGACATAATTTTTCTCATGCTTATTCATCTTCCTTGATTCATAACAAGACATCTATCCTTCTTGAATTAGGAATGAATCAAGCCCTTATTTGTAGGCATATTTTCACATCCTAAAACCCTTTTTCGGGCCTTGTATTATCAATATTCATGCATGCATGAGTAGATGTTTTAACTACTCAAAGCTTACTACACATTTTTTTTCATTGGAATTTAGTTCCTTTTCTCTGCAATGTTGTGATTGGATGTATGATATTTGAAAATTTATGAATGAACCTCTATAATACCCTACCAATCCCATGAAATATTTGAATTCCATCACATTCTGATAAGTAGGCCACTCCATGATGGATTTGATCTTCTCAAGATCCACTATTACTCCTTGGAAACAATATTTCACGAGTACTAAACTTATGATTGAAATAAATCACACTTGTTGCATTTGGCATAAAGCTTGTGATCTCTCAACAGTTGTAACATTGTTGCCAAATGTTCTTCATGTTCCTCCTTGTTCTTAGAATAAACCAAGATATCATCTACAAATACCAATACAAACTTGTCCAAATATGGACTAAGAACATTATTCATCAAACACATAAATGTCATGAGAGAGTTGGTGGGTCCAAATGGCACCACCACAAATTTATAGGGCCCATGCCTAGTTTTGAAAGCTATCTTGTGGGTGTTTTCATCCTTAATTCATACTTGGTGGTACCCTGACCTCAGGGATATCTTCGAGAACACTACAACTCCTCTTAGTTGGTAAAAAAGGTCATTAATCCTCAACAAAGGATACTTATTCTTGATTATGGATTTATTGAGCTACATATAGTCAATGCATAGTCTCAATGTGTTTTCCATCTTCTTTACAAATAGTACTGGACCTCCCTAGGGTGACGCATTTGGTATGATGTATGCCTTGTCCAATATTTCTTTTAATTGTAATTTTAGTTCCATTAGCTCTAGTGTATTCATGTGATAGAGATATTTTAACACTAGTGTCGATCATGGTAATAATTCAATTGAGAAATCAATTTCCCTTCTTCATAGTAATCCCAAGATTTCCTCAGATAACATGTCATTGAAATACTTTAAGATTGGATGTTCTTCCATCCTATCTATATCAAATTTTGATTTGTTGGTCACTCAGACAATGTAAAACTCACACCCCTTTTGGTTGTATCTCTTCATGTGTAGCACTATTAATTTCCAAACAGTCACATGTTTCCTCATTCCTTCTAGTGCCACACTTTGTTGTTTGTCATTCATACATTCCATGGACTTGTTGTAGCAATCAATTTTAGTTTTATGGTCCACTAGCTATTCCATTCCGACTAGCACGTTATATGAACCCAATGGTAGCATGTTCAGATCTACCTATGTGGGCATGTCATTTATCACTACTGGGCATGATGTCACCACATCTTCAAATCGTCTCTTGGTTCCCATGGCTATCTCAACTAAACAAGACCTTTCATGGGCTATCTTCTATAATGCACACTTCTCAATAAATTTTGGGCTAACATAACAAAAATTAGAACCTAGAGCAATCAAAATCAAAATAGGCTAGTTATTAACTACACCTTCCACCTCAAACACTGATGCTTGGTGATTGGATTGCTTGTTGCCCAATGGGACATATATTTTTGGCACATTCTGAGCCACGTCATTCACTTTCTTTGCTTCTTGCACATTGAACAACCTTGGAAATTTTTCCATTGTTGAGGGAAATATCTTTTCTTGTGGTTTTCTCCACAAGTCCAACACTAGATAAGCCCTCCTTTGAACCTCTCAAATTCTTCTCTAACAATCTTATAGAATTTATCTTTATTAGAAGTAATATATTACTGCTCAAATTCACCCTTGACAAGGGTGGCAAACTTCACATTTCTTCCTCTTAGTTGATGTCCTATAGTTTTCTTCCCTTTTCCTCTAAATTTTTGGCTTTCATTTTTCTTTCCAACCCATTCTAGAATTAGTCCTATGCTTGGATTATTCATAGAAATATTTCATCTTTTAAGTATTGTCCACCAGAGGTTTGGGCTCATCAAACTCTATTATGTCCCTAAATTCCTATGGAAAACCACTGAGATATCTATGGATCTTTACCCTCTCATCCTTGATGGAAGGAACATACCTCAATAGTTCCATGAATATGGTTTTATATTTATCAACTATTAAATGCTCTAATTTGTTTTCATAAAACCACTTGGCCTTGTCATAGTACCTTTCAGATGGGTACTTATCTGGGAAGTATCTCTCAAATATCCTCTAGGACAAATCCCTTGTCCCAATATTCTTGACATTCCTCAAGTCTTCCCACCATATATAATATTTCCCCCTCAAGATGAAAATGGATACTCTTACCTTCATATCCTCTAATTAATTATGTACCATGAAGTACTTCTTCATTCCTAGTAGCCATGCTTTTTCTTGTTTTTATTTCTTGATCTCTCCATCAAATGCAACATTTTTTTCCTTTTTAAATTCATAAAGCATCAATTCCTTCTCTTTCTTTTTCTACTAATGATGTCTCCTAGTGGTAGCACTAGATAGTTTCTCATGACCATTTTCTCCCCCTTTTGGAGTACAGGCTAGAGTTTCTCCTCTCACTATAACTATATTTGTCCCCATATGTCTTCTCTTACATATGCTTCCCTCTGTACCATCAGTCCTTAATTCATTCTTCTCAATTCTTTATGTGATTTTCTTGCCTTTACCCCTTCCTAGGAAGCTAGTATCTATATCATGTTGCTTTTAACTTTGCAGATTTGATAGGCTCTACAATATAATTTCCTTTACTTCTTCTTACATTTCCTGAGCTACAACAATATTTTCATTATAAGCCTTATAAATTCTCATATTAGCTCTTATACTTCTAAGGGTTTTCATCTAATCATGAGATCCTTCCTCTCTCCTTTTTCCAATTGACCCTTACTCCTCGCATTCTTGGAATTTACCATTGCTATATTATGCCATTTTGAAGTGCGTTCCTTCATTTTGGGAATTTTGAGGTCTAAAATGGGCCTCCTAAGAAAAATGTACAACCAAATTAAAATTTATAAGAACCAATAGGATTCAAGATGATGATGCCAACCATGGGGGATCATTCACCATTTTTGGAGTAAAAAAGTAAAAAAAATAAAATAATAATAAAACTATTTTTTCAGCTCATTTTTTAAACATATCTCGTTAAGGTTTTACTCAAATTTTGAACGAGAGTACTCTTTGGACGCAAAATTTGATTCCTCATCCAAGGAGTACCCACGTTGCATACTTTTGAGGGACACAACTACACAAAAAATGAGAAATACATGAAAAACATGATTGCAATCATGTTTTTCATTTATATCTCATTTTCTGTGTAGTAGGGTCCACCGAAAGTATGAAATATAGGTAATCCTTGGATGAGGGATCAAATTATGAATCCAACGAGTGTTTCCACTTGAAATTTGAGTAAACCCATAGGGAGATAAGTTGAAAATACGAGTTAATTTTCCCTCTAAATAGTGATGATGTAATTTAATCTTATTTTGTTATTTACACTATTATTTTATAATTTCCTTAGGAGGCCCATTTTAGAACTAAAAATTCCCCTAATGTACTCTCTTATTAGTTCTATGTCCTCTTTATGCACATAACCGCTAGTTGAAATCCATAATAATAGCATATTCACTCATCATTTGTAGCCTTGGTATATTTGCAACGTGTATGTTAAATCTAGCTGAAAAATTCAATTTGGATTAGTATGCTAATTACAAAATGAGTAAAATATCATATCAACAAACATATTAGTCATGTTTTAAGAATCAACATGCATGCACATACACAAAAAAATAGTAGTTAGTCATTAAATTTTAAAATACTTCCATAATTCTTAACAGAGTTCCTCTCTTTTCTTAGCTAAGGCCCATTTAGTCCAAGCATTGAACTTGGGTCCTTTGATACCACAATATAACGATCACTCCCACCCCCTTATATTAGTCTATTATGAATGAGAGGTGTTATTTTTAACCAATACAACATCCATGGTGTCATTATGGAAATGTATTCTTCCCACCCAAAGTGTGCATAAATCACTTTGGATAACACCATCACATCCAACTCATCAAGAGATTTTTGGTGATATAAATTTTACCTCAACCTGACCTTTATATTGAAAGTTATGTCCATTTTCAATTTGACCCCTTAACCCTTACCACATCAACAAATACTGCCAAGTGGTGCCCCGATTATCCACATGACATTGCCACATCACTTGTGGTCCAACATGGCTCCCACCATGTCATCATGCCACACTTTAGGTATGCTCCATTCGAAAACCTATGTGGTGTGACATAAACACTCTCATTAAGTTACTAGGGAAAGATCCCATCTAGTGCATTTGATAGTCCACACCTTTATCCTAGAAATACCACAAATGACTTTGTGCTACACAGAAGGAGCAAACTAAAACTTCTCCACCTATGGATGCCAATTTTGGCATCACTCCTTTTGTCAACGGTGGCCATATGTGAAGAACACCCTCAAGGATCCTCTAATAGGTGTAGTCCCCAGATGAAGCAATATGACTCGTGGCACCACCAAACATCCACGTCATATAACTCCTCGTCACCCATCTCCTCCATGTCTAGATGACATCAAGGTGATGTCACCCTGCCTTGTGTCATCCCCTTGCAATGCTATGTGTCACCCAAATTCCAACCCTTTTTCCATCCAAAGGGGATATTTTATCTACCATGTGTCACATTGTTAGTGTGCCACATCAACAACTTTTCCACATCGAATGTCCACTTTCTTTGAAAATCCCACTTAGTGTCCACATAGCCTAACATGGCCTAAGTGGAACCTACCATCTCAACATAAGTTAAGGGGTCCCACAGGGTTGCGCCCTTCACACAATTCAACGTTGTATTTTATAATAAATTTTGGGTTAATTGCTACCTTTCACATTACTCAACACATCTATGCTACTCGAGATATGAATATATTCATCCCCAAAAATCATGGATTTACCATTCCATAGAGAAATATCTTCATTCATTGGGACATACATATATTCATCTCTACTCGCAACTTTTGCCAATAGTGGTAAACAAAAAGTACTTGACAATGGAGGCATGGTGTGACAAGAATTTTCATGTGAGGTAGTAGGAATTTATTCATCCCACACTTTCCATCAACTTTGTGACTTCTATTAACACCCAACGTCTCTACAAAGAGATACTATAAAACATCATCAAGGGTTTGAGATCCATGGTGACATGGACCTGGCCACGTAAACCCATGTTAGTACCATGTGGCACCACAAAACTACTGCCACATGTCAGGTATATTTGGATGAGTCAACATCCAAGGAAATCCATTCCAATTTCCATGGTGGTGCCACATTGGCATACCATCCACTTCACATGTCCACATTGGCTAAGGCCAAAGGCTTTTGTATTTCATTAAAACATACCCTTCACTATTCAATGAGGAAAAGGTTTATTTTGGATCTTGTGCCTTCTATAAATAATGCCTAGCCTGTAAATAGGGACATGCATATCACTTGGTGGGTATGGTACGATGCACATTAGTGTTAATACTAGTCATTAGGTGATAAATGATGTTATTGATAACAAATAAATCTGATTAAGGTAAATCTTCTAGTATTCACCAAAAAATGGATTCTTTGACATGTCTACCAAGGTTTATTTGTCCCTAAATACAATACTATTTCTCCATGATACTAAAACTTGGAAGTTTTAAGGATTTCAACAACTTTGCCAAGCCCTCTTTAGAGTTGAGTGTTTCTCAAATCCATAACCATGAAAAGAATGAAATTCTCATTCCATTGCCAACATTCTTGACATATACATAGCCACAACACATTGATGAAGCTAACCTCCTTCCTACTTTAGGCATGGAACAAGCCAAACCATGGCTAACACCACTTAGTAAATTCAAACACAACACCAATGTAGTAAACCACATAATGATCCTGATCCACTCTATCAAATCCATTAACATACTATGCAGTGTGAAGATAGTTAGCAACCTTAGATAGCTAGAGATCCGTGATATCCATGGCAATGCCAAACAATGGAATACACACATTGTAATAGTTAACTGAGTACATTAATTAAGCATGCATACTCATGAAAATACCTCTTCAATGGAGTATCATATCAACAAATACAGAGGCCTCCAAGCCCTCAAAATTATGGAAGCATACTTATGAAGCATCTCCTCAATGATAACCAGATGTTTTATATCCCTCTATTAACCATGCTACTACACACGTTTACTATTATATTATCTATTAGACATCATTCATCATCAATGAAACTATTTGGATGTTTTACAAGTAAAATAATTATCTGTTCAACTTAGATAAATGACAATTGAGTGAGGTACTTCAACTCTCCACCCAACCATAAGCCAACTACACTACAAATATTTCTTGTAGTTATCCACCCTTGAGCCAGATTTAGAGTCTAAACAGTTAAGCGTTCCAGGGAATTTCACACCAAATATAATTCAATCAAATCATAATGGATCCAAAGAACATAGTGCCTCCACCTTCAACCAGGAGTCCATAGCACATAGTTTCTCCACCAGCTAAACACAACAAGAATTAAGGGTCAAGAATATCTCCATCTGCTTCAGTCTTCAGGGTTCCATAACACAGAGTGCCTCCACCTATCAATGTTTGGTCCCTATAATACTAGTGATTACCCCATTACTATTGTAGTTGTACCCCTTATTAATATTGTTGTGCCCCTATTGTTATTACTGTGCCCCATAGAATCCCTCTATTGTTATATTTGTGGCTTTATATTATTATTGTTAGGTCGGATGGGTTATATTGTGACTCCTTAGACTCCTATATATAGAAAGGAGGTTTTTTCATTTGAAGCATGGAAGAATTGATAATTTATGTAATTTAAAGGAGGTTTCCCCCTCGAAGAGGCTGAATTTTAAGGCGTTGATCTATCTTTTCTTGAGTTGGTTTCATAACATTTGGTATCAGAGCTTTGGATTCTAGGGTTTCGCTGCTCCAAACAGGTCATCGTGGCATTTTCACTATAGATTTTTTTCTGCAACATTTCAGAAGCTAAAAACAAAACCCATTTCATCGCGCTGAATCTCGGGTCCGAATTTTAGAGATTTTTACGCTATATGTGCAGAGATATGATATGAGGAAGTTGGTCTTTTTGCAGACTCCTGATTTACTTTCCAAATAGGTGACCTGGGGAAAATTGTCATAAATTCTTCTCTGAGCATTGGATTGAAATTTCATAAGAAGGTACAGAAAGAGAACGGACTATAATTTCTTGTATATATTTTTCAGAGCCAAAGGTCTAAACAATGACTCGTGGCACGTCGTACAAGTTTGCTCTACTGAACTAGTCTATAATCAGGTCACTGTGGGAGATTTAACATAACTCTTCCTTGGAGAATCCAATTTGGATCAAACTAGTGGCATTAGAAAGAGGACACAGAGGGCTACCACAGGTCACAATTTTAGAATTGGATGATCTGAAAGTATAGAGATACATCAGAGGCAATATCGAGCTCCTACAAAGTGAAAAAAAGGTGTGTAGATTCTTTTAAATTTTTTCTTAAGATTGGTTTGAAATTTTATTTTGAAGGAACTCAAAGGGCTAGTAGAGCATTATTATTGTAACTAATGCCTCGAGGAAAGAAAATGCAAACACCTAGTAAGGAACCTGAAAGCTCTAGCATGACTTATGAAGAAGAGGAAGAAATGCTATATGATATATCAAAATTACAAGAACAAGTGCAACAAGTGTCACTTGCACAAAAAGCAATAGAATCTAAGAAGGATGGTTTAAGGAAAGATGTAGAAGCTAAGATGGATGGTTTAAAGAGAGGTGTAGAAGATAAGATGGATTGTTTAAAGAAAGGTGTAGAAGCTAAGATGGATGGCATGGAAGCTAAGACAGATGGCATGGAAGCTAAGATGAGTGGCATGGACACTAAAATTGATGGCATGGATGATAAGATGGAAGAATTGAAGATAAATATGAATAAGTTGCTATAAGAAATTGTCACTAATGGTGAAAGGGTACTAAAGGAAACTCATGATGAGAACAAAATAAATGTTAATCGTGATTCCATAGACTCTAATGTTGGATCGAAGACCCACCATATTCCAAAAATCGATATGAGGAATTACAGATGGAGCAATTTTTTGATCTCAATAATGTGAAAAACACACAAAAGGTATGTATTGCAACTTTATATTTGGAACCAAATCAATTTGTATGGTATCAATGGCTTTGCTCT
>APFE031462058.1:17202-41444 GCA_000404065.3 Pinus taeda
CATAGAATCCCTCTATTGTTGTTTTTGTGGCTTTATATTATTATTGTTAGGTCAGCTGGGTTATATTGTGACTCCTTAGACTCCTATATATAGAAAGGAGGTTTTGTCATTTGAAGCATGGAAGAATTGATCATTTATGTAATTTAAAGGAGGTTGCCCCCTCGAAGAGGCTGAATTATAAGGCATTTATCTATCTTATCTATCTTTTCTTGAGCTGGTTTCATAACAATCAACTTGCAAGAATCCAAAGCACACTATGTATCCACCTGATAAGCTCCATAGGAATCCATAGAACTTAAGTGTTCACATGATAAATAACACAAGGATACATAGCACTACCTAACGGATCCACATGATAAACAACATGGGAATCCAAAGAACTAGCTAATGGCTCCACCTAGTAAACAACACAGGAATACAAATCACTCCCCAATTGCTCTACCTGATGTTCATTATTGTTCCTTCATGATATTTCTCACTTTTTCTATCTCTGCTTGCTCTCCCTGTGTTCATTTTTTATGCATTCCCTCATTCATGTATCTTCTCTCCCAATGTCGAAATTCCTTTTATGTATCTCCTCTTTCATTTTTCTTGTTGATTTATCAACATGTCTCTCACTGATAAGTATTGTATGATCTCTTTCTTTTGAACTAGGAATACTCCATTCCATTTTATTATTGGTAGGTTCATAAATTAGTGAGGAGATAGGTGGTAAGTTAAATAAATGGATTGGGCTTTAATCATTTGCCAAGAAAATCCTCCTCCATTGACTCTAAATACATGTCCTCTTCTCAACTCCAATCATAATTTATAGTTTCACATTATTTACATAATTACAACTCATAGTCATATTTACAAAAGGGGTAGAAAAAAGGGATGTTACAGAGATTGTGAAGGTGGTTAATGACACTCAAACTTGATTTATCCTTCTTAGGTTATTTCCTTGACTCCTTTTTTAGGTATTCATTATCTACTAGTTTCCCATCTATTCTAGTCTATGATTTAGAACTTTAGACCTCCACAAACATTCCAATAATGATTTCTAGAGATTCCAAGAGGACATTCTTATTGTGATTGATGTCAACAAATTGTGCTTCCAACCTCACAAATATCTCTTCTACTAGACCTTGACTGTTGTTGTGAACAAGAGCATAGGCCATGGATAGAGTTATAGATTCTTAAATTGATTACTAGATCCATGTTACTTCCCACAAAATACCCCAAATAAAACTACTTTGATACATTTCACTAGAACAATTTGTCACAAAAAGGTTGATGAAATAATGAAATATTTATTGTGAAGGTTGATTTCCTTTAGATCTTAGATTCTTTAATCCCTAATTTTATGTTTAAATATATGAAATATCTTAAATTAAAAAATAAAGAACATAAAAATACACACACACCATCCACAAATAAATATAATATTTACAGTAGGAAACTTTCATAGGAGAAAACCAACCTAAGTGTGGTCACTCTAATCTCTTTTCTCTAGTATGGAATATGCAAATACAAGTAAAGAGGTGCCCTCTACTAAGTCACTTGAAACTTGTGACCTGTGATGTTATTATAAAATCATATCCCCTTCTGCTATTCTTTGTAACTTCCTACTCCTTGATGTTATACTCAACTATGGAATAAATAAAATAATATATAATGGAATCCCTTATCCTCCTAGTGGCACTGTATTTAACATTACCCAATAGGCATCTAGAGGTAGGTTTTTGACTTCCTCAATCCTCAATTAGAGTTACATTTTTGGATATTCTAAAATTTTCTTTAAATTCCACCTATAGCTAGTCCCGTATGCATGTTTAATAAGGGTTTATGTAACATCCTCTCATATGATGGTGGCCAACATATAATTAGGTCAAATTATGGGAGGCATAACAATTTCATACAAAATCTAATTGACATAATATTTACGCACTTGGAAATGTATTTGAGCATATATCACTATTAAGGGGTTCTAAATTAAATTGGGAAAGTTTTAACTCCAAAAAATTCCATTTGGTTCCTCAAGTGGCCCTTGAAAGTTTTAAACCCAAATTTACCAAATTGGGACCTATTGCTAATATGACTTGCAAGTTGATTCATCTATTTTTTTTCCATTCTAAAAGAATCAAGATATATGAAAAATAATATGATGGTCTAAATATATCAAGAAAAATATCCTCTTTGAGACTCTTGTCACTCATATTATCTTATTTGGTGTGAATTTTTGGGCTACAACATCTATAGACAATTATGGAGAAATATAGAGAAAATCCAAAAGTATTTTATAACTTATAATCTCAAATTGAAAGACAATACGTCCTATCCCATCCTTCTTGTAGAAGTGATCAATTAGAGAAATTTTGCGGTAAAAAATGGGCCAAAAATAACAATGTACAACGAAAATAAATTTTATAAGAACTAATACGATTCAATATGATGATGTCAACCATGGGAGATTATTCACCATTTTTGGAGTAAAAAAGTAAAAAGATTAAAAAAAAAAAAAACTACTTTTTCAACTCATATTTTCAACTTATCTCCCTATGGTTTTACTCAAATTTTGAGTGGGAGCACTCATTGGATGTAGAATTGAATTCCACATCTAAGGAATACCCATGTTGCATACTCTCAATGGAACTTGCTACAACAAAAATGAAAAATACATGAAAACATGTTATTGCAATCATATTTTTCATGTATTTCTCATTTGTCCGATAGTAGGGTCCATCAAAAGTATGCAAAAAAAGTAATACTTAGATGATATATTGAATTCGACATCCACTAAGTGCTCCTACTTGAAATTTAAGTAAAACCATAGGGAGATAAGTTGAAAAGACGAGTTGAAAAAATAGTTTTTTCTTTTTTCCCTCTAAAATTTGATGATGTAATCTAATCTTATTTTATTATTTCAATCATTATTTTTTAATATTCCTTAGGAAGCCCATTTTAGACCTCAAAATTTCTCTAATGCTTTTTCTTGCTAAGAGGAAGGCTATGACTAGGTAGCTAATGTAATAAAGCAAGATAAATAACATGAAAGACAAGAGACTTCCTAATATTTCTTCAAACTTGAATAAAAAATGCATGTGGCTCAATTTGGTATAGCATAAATATGCCAAGCCTTGGTCAAATCATTGGGGAATAAAGTAAGAGGTCATTCTACATAATAATGATAATATTAAAAAATTATTATATTTATTTTAATTTAAGAAGAAATGGTGGTGCAATGAGGAAATAGAGGATAATATAACATTAAGATATTATAAGGAGATGAAAAACCTTCATATAGAAGATCAAAAGTATCTATTTATTTTGATTAGCTTAAAGAATAAAATCAACATTGTTAAATTAAGAACAAGCTCTCATAAGCTCCATGGTGCAACAATCTATTGGACAACTCCTAAAACATCGTGGATCAAAATAATTTGTCATCTCTATGATGATGGGAGGGTTGAAGATGAAGAGAAATTTCTCTTAAAATATCATGCTCATGCCCATGTTAAATCACAATTTCAAAATATTTGTTAAAATATTAGCCTTCAAGCTCATGAAAACTAGGTGATTTAGGCTATTCAAAAACTTAAATAATTTTTTAAAGCAAACTAAGTAATCTTTTACTTTTTAAAAAGTTTTATAAACCAAATTAATCTCAATAAATGTTAACCACCACCATCATCACAAAAAATGAAAGAACCAAAAATTAATAATTTCACTGTTATTAAAAATTACATAAAAATAATTGGTTGTAAGTTGGAAATTTAAATATTAAATCTCATTTTAAAGATAAAACAAATCAACTAAACATATGTCATTATCATTAAAATTATATATAGTTTTATATAACCAACTTTGAAATGAACAAAATTACATTTTAATTGTAAGCTTACATGTTCTTAAAAAATTGATAAGTCATTATCACTAACATTATTACATGTTCCTATGATCAACTTTAAAGTCAACCAACTTCAAGTCAATAAAGATACATTCCAATCATAAACTTACATGTTCTTTCAAAATAAAGAGGGTGGAAGCATAATCGCTGAAGATACAAAATTAATTGGATTAAAGATTCTAATAGAATTAAGAGTTTAGGGTTGGATATGTTTTTTGGGATGTGTTTTTGATATAAATGGGATGCGGGTGTTTGATATGAATGTTTTTTTTAACTTATTTGGGAATGGAGAAAAGTATAACTTTATTTTTATGAAGTATATCCCTGATGGGGTTGTTAATCTATGTCAATTACCTGTTGGGGGTGTGAACGAGGGTGGTTTTTGGGTATCCTTGTAAGTTGTACTCGATGCCCAAGTGTCTAAAAACTGTTATGTGGTGGTTGTGGTCCATATACGGGCATTGGGGATGCTATTAATTTTGTTATAAATGCATGTTAATGGTCTTGAGTTGGTAAAGGTGTTTACATGGTGATGGAGGAGGTGAGGCTCTCTCCTCAACCTCCTTTTCATGGTCCAATTTGTTGTTGTTCTTAATTTATCATCTCCTTACTATTAAGTTTGAGAACCGAGTTAAGCTTGAGATGATTCCTCTTCAATTGTTATATTTTCCAGTGCAAATTGAGGTATCTTGACTCCTTTATCTGATCCATACTTTTCTTAGTGTTAATTTAGGCCTGGTTTAGTGTCTGTTTTAAACTTGGAAGGTCTCTACTCTGTTTGTCTACTTGGTTTTGGTGGGGTGTTGTTAGTCTCCCTCTGGGAATTCTTTAGAGTCTCTGTATTGGGGTGTTTTACATTGTTCTCTTATGTTTGTATTTTTAATTCGTTGGATCAACTCGTTACAAACAATTCAATGTGTTCTAGTAATTTGGAGTTTTAGGGTTCTTGATCTGAGGGTTGGGCTCCTTTATAGTTATCCTCGGTCTTGGGGAATCTTGAGTGTTATGTCTTTGCGTTATCCTAAGTTAAGTAATCTGCTTAAGTTTAACCCTCTAGTTTTCCAAGTGGGGGATAATTTGTTGGTTCTTAGATATGGGGTTGAAGGGTTGATTGTTCGTCCATTATCTAGTTTTGTAGTTCGTGGCTCTTATGATTACTTGGGTTGATTCATTTGTCCAGTCGTCATGTCTCCTTGCCAAATAATGATGAGTAGGTGAGGTAGACTAGGAAATTTTTGTAGCAAGCAACATCAACCCTTTACATATGATTCAATACACTCTTTTTTTGGTATTGTTCTGCTTAAGGTTTGTCAAGAAATTATTTTACTAGAGGTAAGGAAATTGGGGACCGCCCCTACCACTCAAATTCAAAGGTTCTTGGCACAAATGTAAAATAGGTTCCAAACCTGAGTCATTTCTAGAAAGGATGAATTCATTTCTTGTATTCTATGTCACTATACCAACAAATGGCTACATTTTGGTGCCTAATATTTAAGGATAAACAAGTTGAATCTTATAATCTGTTTGTTGGGTTGGAGGATGTTAAGTGATTGCCCCATAATGTATGGTTCCATATTGATAATGTGGATCCTAGACTAGCTTGGGTGGAGAATTTCATTGTGTCAAACTCATCCTTTGGGGATCTTACTGACCCTCTTGGTGATCTTGGAGATTTTATTTATTCCCTTGTTCATAGTGTACAGGACCTCACTATTGTCTCATCTGATCAAGGTTCATTTCAAAGGTTTACAACTTTTTGTCTTGGTTCTACATGTCTTGTTACAGTGTTGTTGTGGGGTTTTCTCTCTCAACTTAGTTACTGATGGATATCTTGTGTTTCCTTTGTTTGCCCTTGATTCTAATTTTGTGGATTTGCAGCTCAATCAAGTGAGTTGTGTCTTTTATTCTGGTGGAGATTCTCGTTTTTTTAAGGAACTATTGTGGCACTTCTCCCTTGCCCTTTTTAGGGGATTTTCCAAGTCTTTATCTAAACAAGGAATATTTCCTACCTGGACATTTGATCTTTGGAATCTGGTAGCTCAATTTTATGTTCATATAGTGAAAGGTGTTTATGTCTCTAGTGAGGATGTGGTTGGTTTTACGTTGCATTGATATTTGGAAGATTGATTGGTTGATGGCAATGATATTCTATGTCAACTGGGTTCAGATTTTCTCTTGTTGTGTAAAGGTTAACTCACACTCTATGTTGGTAATTTCTAGGGCTAAGTGTTGGTTCTATATGTACTGGTAAAGCCACAATCTTTTGTTTGTTTAGGATATTGGTATGTTTGGTGGATTTTTGGGCTTTATGTTACTATCTTTTCTTGGTGCATATGTGGTATTTCTTTATGATGGATTTTTTGTGGCTATGGATCACTAATGTAGATGTAATTATGATGTACATTTTCCCTTGTTAATAGAAATTATCTTGAAGTTGCTTACAAAAAAGGGATATAAATTAATTAATTAATTAAAAAATAACTATTTAGGATAATATATTTTATTTTAATGGAAAGGTGTATTTGTTTTGATTAATTTAAGTTATGAAATCTAACTCATCAAACTTAATTAAATCAACTATAGGTGAAAAAGGTATCAAACTTTTGTGAAAGGTTAGAAAAGGAGCGCTCATTATTTTAGCATTCTTCCTCATCAATGTGCCTACCTTAATTAGAGTCTCCACCAGAGGAACTATCACCTTCATCCTACTCATCACATGACTTGCGTGTTGTGGGAAGACATGTTGGTATCCAATATGTTCAAATTGGGCGAGAGTGTTTCCCACTTTATGAGATAACAAACCATATTCATTATTTCATCCATGATTGACATGTTTTAGGTGTGTGTCATGGGACCATCATGTCCACCAGAGATGTTATCCAGGAGAAAGCCCAACATGATTAGAGTCTCTAGAGGAACCTATGGAGATGAGTAACAAGCAACTATAGTAGTAGTTTAAAAAAAATGGTTACAAGAGAGACAATCCACAATGATCAACATTGAAAAAAGAGTCATTTGATCTAGGTCCCATGTATCGGTATTGGTTAGTGCTAATTGTTTTATTTATTTATTTATTTATTTTTATTTTTTTTAATTTAGAAGGATTAATATTCCTATCTAAGTATTATCATTCTAAAAAAATCAAATTATTCATATTCCACATTATGTATGAATTTTATTGCACTTACTATAGAGATTATTGTTTGAAGGGTCTAAGGGAAAAGAAATGAAAAGTTTGATAGCTCTTCAATATTAATAGGTTTCCAAAAATAATACATAGGTGAATCCCTTATGGTGTGATGATGAACAAAATTTACCAGATCAACATTCAAGAAATTTCTCGGTGAGGATCTCGATTAGATCCTTTTCTATTTGGGATAGTAATTTCAACCAGTTAAATGGGTTTGGTTATCACTATCATATTTTACTCCAACAAATGTAGACCTATTATGGGTGTATAATTAAATGTATGGGAAGGAAGTAATACACAGATTTGAATAAATTAATCTAATATAAATAAGAAATAATGATAACATTAAACTAATATATACATCTATATGTATATATATCCTATGTATTTATGTATGTGAAAAAGGAAAAAGGTAGTGTTGTAGCAGCTACAACCACCCTCCAAAAGTTTTCCTTAGCTTTATTTTGGAACCTCCCTACCAACCATCCTTAGCAACATGTCTTGCACTATCAAGTACATAGGCTTCAGTTGAGTTTCAGTGGCTTGCTAGCATGTGCATGTCAGCTTGTTTGTCTCCCACCCACAGGACAACATTCCGGACTTAGGAAAATCTCTTCGTGAGATGTTCCCTCTAAAAATTGTGCAATTCTGGAGGGGAACCAACCTTCCCTGAAGAAATTTCACAATCCTACTAGGCTCCATAATTGTGCAATCCAACTAGGCATCTCTCCCTCAGGAAGTTGCGTAATCTAGCCCAACATTGGGCTTCAGCCAATAAATTGCACAATTTTTAGAGGCAGTGACCTGCTGAGCCTAGAAATTGTGCAATTCCTGAGTGACATCCAACCCTTATTAGCCCAGAAAATTTTCAACAGAAATTTCATCCCTAGGCTTGCAGGCTGTTGAATGTGTTGTTAGGTTGACTGATTCCCTCCAAGACCGGGCAAGCCTAATTTTCATGCATGGCCCGCTCTTCCCAAAAAAAGCAAAAGAAAGAAGCATCCCTAGATTTAGGGATCCATTTTTAGCTATTGGAGGTTACATGCAAAGATAATTTTAGAAACCTCCCGCCAAGTGTTGCTTTTTCCTAGATTTGTGGCATGCGCGTCATAACCTCGATCTTATCAAACCTCATTCATTCGACGTTACAGATCTCATTCCTCATATCAATCTTTTACCTTTGACATCCCACATCACATCTAGTAGTCTTCGACACATTTAGCTCAACTTTTTCAAGGTAGGTATGCTTTACATGTCATTTACTGTGTTTCTATCTGGTTTTGCATTTCTCTTTGTGTAAGTGTTGTCTACTTTGTTTCAATGAATGCTTGCTGTGATTTTGATGTGTGTTAGCTTGTAGAAGCATTGTTTTAGTTTTTCATTGCATCTCACTATTGTCACATGCATGACATTGCTTCTTTAGTGGTGATCATCATCGCGATGACTCGCTTCACATGCATGATTGCTTTCCATTTTTTCTGAATCATGCAATCACTGTTTGCATGCATGATCATCCACTCTTGCTTGCACTCAGCTTCACCATTCATTCAAACTTCTCACGTTTCCAGTCACCCGTCAGCAGGTCTGGGCTGCCTTCACCCAGACCTTGCCTTGTCCCGCTAGAAAATGTGCATTTATGGAAGTGAAGGCTATTTCGTCCCTCCAGAAATTACGAAAATTTGGCCTAGCATTGGCCTCTAGGCTTTCATTGCACAATTCTGGGAGGCAGTGCCTTGCTGGCCCCAGAAATTGTGCAATGTAGTTTTCTAGTTTGCATGTCACTCCTGACTAAAAATTATGCATTACATAGTTTCAATCCTTAGTAGGTGAAGCTGGATTGTGCATTGTGTAGTTCTAGCAGTTAGCTAGCCTCCTAATAACCTGAACTATGCCTTGCGCAGTTTTGGCAATTAGTCTCCCATCCTCCCAGTGAAAATTGTGCAATATTCACAATCAGTCACACAGGTATGTTGCAAGTCAGTCCTAAAGTTTCTTTTGGTTTTCAAATGACAGATTTTTTTCCATGGCTATTTCTATGTCTCTAGGTATCACAAGTGTTCATATTCCTCTCAGTAACATAGGTACAATGGCCTCCAGGAGAGTAGAGTCAAAGGACACTGTTGAGAGCACAACTGGGGATGCAGTTGAGCAAGTGTCTAGGAGCTTGCCTATCTATGAAGACACCAAGTTGTTAATACACAAGAATATCAAGATGAAATGGCAGAGGCATCGCAACGAGTAACACCATCAGCAACAGTAGAAGGTAGCTGACCTGTGTGCGACAAAGGCAAGAGGAAGGTTGTTGACAATGCAGAAGTAGAGCAAAGCAACAAGTTCAAATCATGTCCACTCATGATGAAAGCAACTTTGGAGATTAAGGCTATGAGGTGACAGGAGGATCGTAAAAAGGAAAAGAGAGAAACAAAAGATGGAGGAAACAAAAAAGGAGTTGCAAGAGCTGAAACGAAAACTCAAGGAAGAACAGGAGCTATGCAAAAAAGAGGAGGAAGCGAAACAAGAAAAAGTGCAGCAAGAGGCCCAACATGTATAGATTGATGAAATTGTGACCATACAGGTTATAGACCCATCCCAACAGTTGGCACAGAGCAGACAGGGTGAGGAGTGTTGTCGATCACATGTGTGGGTGTTCAGGAGCATGGATTTCACTGTGTGCACACATGTGATCTAGTCTATTGACACACTCACCGAGGTGAAGAAAAAGAAAAAAGTCCGACTGGAGCTGGACATGTACTTTGACGAGTTGATGTGCATAGCCACCAACGCACACTTGGAGATTAGTGAAAACACTATGCATAAGTATGTTGTTGGTCCTTCTGCATTTAACACTATGATATGCATGTTGTCAAACGAGTTGGATAGAGGATCCAAATCAATGTACCCGAATGCAAAAGAGGCAAGAATTTGCTTCAGTAGGATGTCACCATTGAGCATGCGGACACCATCATGGACTACCAAGATTGGCATCAGTCATCACTGTCGATCATCGTGAAGATGTCAAAGAGTTGGTCTTCCCACAGCTGTATGTGTCTTAGTGATAGCTTGCATGGCTTTCTCAAACCTATTTTATCTCACATGGGTATATGTGCAAATTCTAATGTAACATTCTGTAAAAGTGAAAGACCGAGTGTTGATACTTGAATGTAACAATCATATAGTAGTTGAAGAGTCATGAGGGTAGGTGAAGAGTCATAAAGGGGAATGTCAAGGATCACCCTGACCTTTGCTATTTATAGAACCTCTTAACTTATTGTACAGTATTTTGGGAGCCAAGCTTCCTATAGGTGTATCTTAGAGAAAGCTTGGAGTGCATTGTAACGAGTCTTGGCTTCTCCACAGTGCAGAGCTAGTACATCTCTTTGGAGGAGCAGGTGGCAATGACTGTAACATTCCATTGTCGGAACTAGTGATTGGTTGTGGATGTGGTTGTATGATTGGATCCTTCACTCTTAATATAACATAGCAAACACGTTTCATGCATATGTTGTTATTGTATTTCAAGTATCTTGGTTACTCTAATGATATATGTAGTTGTTTTCTATGCATGTATGTATCGACTCTTATTGAGATGTGTTGTAACCATCACTTTGGATTGTTGGTTTCCCTACCTTCCAACTTTTGATGTATCATTGCATGTGTGTTCCCTTTCAATCTACGTGCTTCCACAGGTTTCTAAGGGGTGCACTCATTCCCCTTTCTATGTGTTAGAACCCTTCATGCACCTTCCTTGGCTTGTTGTGCTGGTCACACCCTTGCTACCAACAAAGAAAATCCTACTTACCTTTGCACACAACCATGGTCAAGGTGATACAATACGACCCACTATTGGGAATCCTGCACCAAATGATCTAAGGTCTAGTTGGGACTTCTTACCGGGGAGATCCCTTGACATGTTGGTGGGTCCAGCACCGTCAACAAATAGCTATAAATAAGAGATATATATCATTAGTTTAGTTTCTATGATAAATTAGTTATAAATGGAAACGAAATTCATTTAAATAGTTAAATGAATTATTTTCATTTGTATTATTCACATACCATATCAAATATTAATGTCTAAATATCAATAAAATCAATAGATCAAAACTGATCAATTTCTATCATTCAATATTAAAACAAAAGAGCATATACAGTGATTTCAATAGACGAATGAACAAGAAAATAAGAGAAATAGTTCCATATCTACTCAGCCTTGTGGCTTGACCATATATTTCCAAATGGAATCAAGCTCAATTTTCTGTATTTACTCAATTTTTCTTTGACTTTCTCATTTTCCCTCTTATGTATTTTTCCTTAGTGCCTTTGCTTTTGGGGTTTTTTATTTTGATAACTATGGCTCTAACTTTGTTTCTTTGACAATATGTATGATGTATTGCATTAGTGGAAAGAAAATTTGTTGTGCCATCATGACAAATTCCTTAGAATTTTGCAAGTTAGGTTTCCAAGCTTTGAGATTTTTTTTTTTATTTTTTTTTTTGCATTACATTGATTCTGGGTAAGCCAAGCAAATGCCTTTTCTCATCGTTTTGTCGGGACAATAGTTAATATAATTTCTTTATTACTTCTTAAAGTTATATCTCTTTATAAATCACATCATTAAAGAAGGAGATTTCCAGTGGTCCTTGTACCTATACTAGACTCAACTTGTCATTGAATCTTTCCTATTCATGAAGAAGTTGTTGATTGATGTCAATTTCTCGTTACTTAAATTGCACCAAGTCCACTATATTTATTGTTGCTTCTTGAAATTTCAATTGCAATTTATTCATATGTGCATATTTCTGTTGATTTATGACTTGAAATTAAATCTGTATTTTATTTATTTCCTCCTCTTAGAGCTTTATCTGAGTCTGTATTTGACTTCCCTATTGGGACAATTGTTGCTCCAATTGCTAAATTTTGTCATCCTTCTATTTAATAAACTCTTTCAATTTGATAGTGTATTCAATATTATCACTCGCATATGCCCTAAGATGAAAAATTAGTTCTCCAATAGTCTAATATGGTCTAAGTTGAGATCCAACCCAAACTATTTATGAGGAAACTCCAGTCACTTCCTTTGCATCTTCAGTTTTTCTCTTTTTTCTTCTTTTCGTTACAACGAAATTATGTTGAGAACTATGAAATAATTTAATTCGGGGAATGTATTCCATCCCAATAGGTGGCATGGAACTTTCTAATATACCTATCTTCTCACTAAAACCAGGCAATGGTCTAATAAGAGCTTTTATTAAGAAATCTATACTGGCCAAACAAGTCTCACTACAATTAGCATCATTGGGAGGAGAAATATTAAATTATTGTTGTTCTTCCTTCTTTTTTGTAGTTTTCACAGGAAAGGAGGTTAGAGGGATAACATTAGGTGTTTTCTAAGATGCATTTTGTTGTTAATTTTTCAATTTCTTCCCATTTCTCATGAATTTTAATTGCATCTTGTGTTCTTTTGATAAGTTCTTCTTTGAGAAGCTCGATGGTAGCTTCTAAAAGAATCTAATCAACTTGTACATGTTCTTTTATTGGAATAGTTTCTAAAAATTTGGATGTGGAAAATTTTGTTGAAATATATTCGCTTATTGGTTGTTGTAGAATCAAAGGAAATGAAGCTCTTATTTCTTCTCTAAATTCTAGAAAATGATGATACCTTTTAGGGGGGACCTTTTGTACTTTCCTGCAAAATTCTGGATAAGACCTTGCTCTACAAAAAAAATAATTAAAAATAGACTTTTCATGCACATATTCCTTCATATCCACAGGGATTAAATGTTCCCCAACAATCCCTGAAGGGTCATGGTGTTTTAGGGGGATTTGGGCTAGTTTGAGTGTGTAACATTTGGTTTGTTCTTTTTTTCCATGTTGGAAATTTTGGAGGGTATAAATGGAAACCTGAATTAGGAAAATAGGCTAAATTTCCTTAGAGTTATTTTGCAATTTAGCTACAATATATGTGTCAGCTATTTGATAGGTTATTTCCTTATAGACTATCCTTTCAGAGAGAAAAAGGGGTAAATCATGTGGGGGAGCATGATAGCCATATATTCTTATGTAAGAGAAGATTTCTTGATAGTACCAATCAACAACTATTTCAATGTATCCTTTTTTCTCTTCTTAAATCCGAGGAGGATTGGTATTGAACATTACTTCGTAAATAGGAATAATAACAAAAAGACAAATTTGATAAAAGTCTTTGAAATAGTTCTCCTCCTAGAGCTTTGTATGATGTATATGAATAGGGAGTGCTTTGGAAGATGACCATTTCCATCCCATAGCTGCGAAAGAAGTGAAAAAGAAAAGGGCATCCATAATAAAGTATGACATATAGAAAGGGGGGTTATGAGTAGTAATTATAGAAAGGAAAAAACAATTGATGTGGTTGGCTAGATTATTTGACAATATATTCACCCAATTGAAATAATAACCTTCTAAATCCCTCTAAATGAGGATAATAGAAATAAAGGAAAATGTAGCATTCAAACAAATAGCAAGATATTCCTTAGAGGGATCTTATTTAAAATTATGTTCATTAGTCCTCCATGCTTTGACTAAATCAGACATTTTCATGTTAAATTATGTACATTATTCTTGGAAAAACTTGTTAATGAGTTGAGTATTATAAGTAAGCTTGAGCGCAGGAAAATTATACATAACTTGGAGATCTTTTTGGCTTAAGGATATGACAATTGTGCCATGAGAAGTGAAAATTATTGTCTAAAAGTGTTTTCATGCTCTAAAACCAAACATATCATATATATGTATGGTAGTAAATTGGCACGTGCAACAATTTTTTGCAAAGTGGAATTCTGCTCCTTCTTATGTAGAAATATCTACCGCATTATCATGTAATTCATATTTTAAGAGCTTGTACATGCGACTCTATGTAGATATTCTAGCATCCCTACTGATTACTATGTTTAATAATAGGAATGTGCTACGATTCTTTTCGTCTACATCTTTAAGAGCTTGTTCAGCAAGTTTCTAAGCCAAATGCTTATTTCTCAGTTGCTTGCCCATAGTTGATGTTCTTGGAGAATTTGTTGAATGAATAGACTTTAACATAAAGGAAAGCCATATGGTATAATTTAGAAATTTGAAACCTATTTAGAATTACAAATTGAGGAAATTATGGTGAATCAGACTGAAATGAAAGAAATTTAATTATTACAAAGCAATGAATGCATGTAGACATATATTTTCATCAATCACGAATTAGCTTAACTTAAGTGAAATGACCTTAATTTATTTATGGAGGTACCCTTATTAATTACAACTTAAGCACTAATATTTTTGTTTATTATCCATTAATTTGTAATTAACCCTAATTCACATCTTGATACAAGCCAGGCCTGCAATTCCCAGAATCATACTCTATTGCAGATCAAAAATGCAATTCTTGTTTCTTGTTGAGAAAATCCCCTTTCTACTTGCAAATTCAAATCCTTTTGAAAACTTCTTTGTTACAAAAC
Source organism: Pinus taeda (assembly GCA_000404065.3). Classification (NCBI taxonomy): domain Eukaryota; kingdom Viridiplantae; phylum Streptophyta; class Pinopsida; order Pinales; family Pinaceae; genus Pinus; species Pinus taeda. The sequence goes on from APFE031462058.1 coordinate 31,760, forward strand.
AACAATGGTTATACACATCATCCCAAAACTTATACCTAACTTTCATTCAAACTCACAAACTTCATCCAATAAACATCGTTCTGCAAATCGATGCCAATGTTAGAACCGATCTTCATTTGCACTATACTTGTATTCACTGAGCGTCCCAATTATACTGATTACATCCAATTTATGTTGTATCTGGCAATCAAACATTCGACTGGATAAAAAAACCCATGACTCGACTTAATTAACAAGTTAATTTTATGGAATTCAGTTCAAAACTTCTATTGTTTTCACATTGAATCGGTTCCTGCAAACACTATCTCTTAATTCCCCATGCTTCTCCTGCAAACAGTCTTTCCAGATATCGATTTCACACATTCAGTATGTTAAGAAATCACATGGAGATTGTTTGCCATTTTTTTTATTGAAAGGACTTAAAGGTTATTGATTCTCATGTACACAAATCGATTTCAGAAGCACTCTTCCTCCATCTTGAAACAGAATTGGAACTCTCTGTTTCCGCAGTGATAAATTAATATAGTTGTAACGAATTAACATTGTTAATTCCACCAATTTCTATGCTCAATTCAGTTATACACGGTTTTATATCTTATGGATTTACCACATTAATCTAATAACAATTTCTGCAATCGATTCAGTATCGATCCTACAGGCTTTTGACACGGTTTCAATTTATACTAAATCAAACCCAAAGGATGATGCCACATTCACTGGATTCAACATCAAAATCACAACCCAATACATTGAAAATTGACCATTCACACAGAAATTTTCACTTAGAACGGCGCCCTATTAATTTGCAAACTGAGATTTTAATGCCATTTTACCCTTAATGATTTGTATGGTAGTTTTCACACAAATAAATGTGATTTCAATCCCATCGATCATTTCTTCCTTAATTCAACAATGCCGTGAACTTTAGGAAACAAATATACAATTTCTCAATCAACCAATGTATACAAACTGGAACAAAACAATAACTTACAAACTTTTGCTGGCCAGATATTTCAATTTTGTGGCCCTTTACAATTGTTGAAGGTTTACAACCTTGCTGTTCAAGCCTACTCTCAATCCCACCTTTCTCATTCTCTGTCTCTCATCTTTAATGTCTTTGAGGCTTTAAAATAATTTAGAATGATCTATTCTAAGTTCAATCCCTTCAACTTCTCAACAAAAATCCTAAAATCACTCAAATAAAAGCTCTAAAACTCTACATGCAATGCATACATATGACAAAAAGCCTCCTGAGGCTTTATTCCATATTTTTCCCTGTTCTAAAATAGAAAAGCTTCCTTATCACTTAATGATCCACATCCATTCCTTTTATGCCTAAAAGCTCTCCCTAGTTCCTATATTCTCATTTATTTATTTTGAGAATATCTAATTAAATCACACTTAAAAGCCTAAATATTAAAGTGACTTGGAACTTAGGAAACTATTTCCACAAATGCATGACCCACTATGTATATTATTTACAATAATTTCCCTTATGCTGAATGCTCCTGCATCAGACTCCCAAGGTAGAAAATATTCATGATCTCCTGATCATGTGTCTTCTGGTCTTGATTTTCCTGGATCCCACACTTTGTTCTGCAAGTCATCATATGCTATTGCTCGCTGCCTTCCTCCAGGTTTCCACACTTTATGTTGCATCGCTCCACTGGCTATGCTCTCGTAATCTTCTATTGTCTTTCTTTTGCTCCATCCCTTTTGTTTTATCGCTGCTGGCCTCTTCCAAGATACTTTCATCATCATCTGCCTCATCAGTTCAATTTCTTTGTCTAACAGATTTTCTCCAGCATCTTCATTAAGACCTGTACTCACAAAACAATTGTTAGAATAAAAATCATAAGGCATCAGTGCCTTACTTCCCTCTGCCAGCATTTCAGTATACTGATCCCAATCATTCTTGAGATTATCACTCAGTCTATCCTCAGCATCATCTTCTCTGAGAATGCATCTGTATTCTGGTTCATAAAAATAAACCTCTTTATTTTCATTCATCTCTGTCTTTATATTCTGAATATTTATCTTCTGTATTTCTAGTCTCTTCTCTAGAACACTTAACTCATGCCATAAACCTGTCATCTCCTTTGAGAAACTTTCTATGCAATCTTCAATACTTTCACAAGCCAAGCTTCCTGTTGTTACCATCTCATCATCTGTTATCAGAACATAATTCTGATTCTCAACTCCTGCAATAAACTCAGTTATCTGTCCATCACTTAATAAAAATAATTTGTCATTATCAGCATTTATAACAAATTGATCATCATTATGTATCATCCCTACATTCATACGTAAACTTTCAGTTTTCACAAAATGTTCAACAGTATTAGCTATTATTTCCCTTATCTGTGTTTTAGACTGATTCTAGTCTTCAACATCCACAAGAACTTCCTCTTGTGCTATAACAGTTTCACAAGATTGCACATCCTCCTCAGTAAAACATGTCATCACATCACAATTGTCAGCTACAAAAATACATGGTTTTACATTATCCAGCTGATCTGGATTTACCCAATACTCAAAAAATCATCAATATCTTCTCCTCTATTTCCCAATGAAACCTCTCGCACCCGGCAAACACACACAACTCATCCTTTTAAAATGCAAGACTTTAGTCTTGACTGCTTCTTCAAACTTCCCTTTGATAAGAATGCATGTGGAATCTTCAAATTTCATCTCTGGCACAAGAACTCTAAGTCCCTTTTTCAACAAGGCAATCACAATTTTCCTCAACCTCCTCTGCAATTGTTGCCAAATCACTCTCTTTCCCTTCAGTGGAAAGATCCATTTTCCTTTCTGATTTTCCTACTCTTGCAACCATTCTTCTAGTACCTGCAACTGTACCTTTATTTCTGCAATCTTTCTTTCTCGAACTTCTGCAGTCATCTCATCTCTGTGGCATTTCTCTGAACCTCTTCCTCTGCCTCCCTTTCCTCTAGAAAAACTCCTTCTGCCTCTTGCATCACCTCCTGTGGTTGCATGCTGGGTTGAGCTACTGCTAGCTCCTTCTTTAGGTGCTATAGATTTTCCACTACCACCTTGACTTCCTTTTCCTCTGAAAGTCCCTCTCCCTCTGGCAGACTGCTTTCTCATGAGTTTCTCACTCACCATGAGTTGTACTAGCCTATGCAACATCAATCTCTCTTGCTACCACTTACCTCACCAAGCTCTCCTCACTCAGTCTTTTGGTAAGTACTGGTTCACTGCCTCTGGAACCTCTTGAGCACTCCTCTGCTCTCTCTAGGCTATCTCTTCAACTCACTTTTCTCTTCAAGACATTGTAATTTTCCTCCTTATTCAGCCTTCAACTGAATGCCAGGTTCACTGCCACCTTCTCTGCAACCATAAACTTAAATCATAAATTTCAAATCAGAAAAATCATCTCACCTCTTAAGATCTTGCATGATCTTGTCTTCTTTCCACTTCTGCAATCTTCTTCACTGCATTTGTGTATGCTTTCATATTAAATTTAAAAATCATTCATCACACATTCAAAAACACAATTTAGTTTCTGACAAACCTTCTGTTATCATTCAGAAAAGAAAAAAATAAAAAAAAAAAAATAATATCTTCAACAGAGTTTTCTAGCTCTGATACCACTTGATGCAAGCTAGTCCTGCAATTCCCAGAATCGTACTCTATTGCAGATCAAAAATGCAATTCTTGTTTCTTGTTGAGAAAATCCCCTTTCTGCTTGCAAATTCAAATCCTTTTGAAAACTTCTTTGTTACAAAACAACAATGGTTATACACATCATCCCAAAACTTATACCTAACTTTCATTCAAACTCACAAACTTCATCCAATAAACATCATTCTGCAAATCGATGCCAATGTTAGAACCCATCTTCATTTGCACTATACTTGTATTCACTGAGCGTCCCAATTATACTGATTACATCCAATTTATGCTGTATCCGGAAATCAAACATTCGACTGGATAAAAAAACCCATGACTCGACTTAATTAACAAGTTAATTTTATGGAATTCAGTTCAAAACTTTGGTTGTTTTCACATTGAATCGGTTCCTGCAAACACTGTCTATTAATTCCCCATGCCACTCCTGCAAACAGTCTTTTCAGATATCGATTTCACACATTCAGTATGTTAAGAAATCACATGGAGATTGTTTGCCATTTTGTTTATTGAAATGACTGAAAGGTTATTGATTCTCATGTACACAAATCGATTTCAGAAGCGCTCTTCCTCCATCTTGAAACAGAATTGGAACTCTCTGTTTCCGCAGTGATAAATTAATATAGTTGCAACGAATTAACATTGTTAATTCCACCAATTTCTATGCTCAATTCAGTTATACACTGGTTTATATCTTATGGATTTACCACATTAATCTAATAACAATTTCTGCAATCGATTCAGTATCGATCATACAGGCTTTTGACACGGTTTCAATTTATACTAAATCAAACCCAAAGGACGATGCCACATTCACTGGATTCAGCACCAAAATCACAACCCAATACATTGAAAATTGACCATTCACACAGAGATTTTCACTTAGAACAGCGCCCTATTAATTTGCAAACAGAGATTTTAACGCCATTTTACCCTTAATGATTAGTATGGCCGTTTTCACACAAATAAATGTGATTTCAAGCCCATCGATCATTTCTTCCTTAATTCAACAATGCCATGAACATCAGGAAACAAATGTACAATTTCTCAATCAACCAATGTATACAAACTGGAACAAAACAATAATTTACAAACTTTTGCTGGCCAAATATTTCAATTCTGTGGCCCTTTACAATTGCTGAAGGTTTACAGCCTTGCTGTTCAAGCCTACTCTCAATCCCACCTTTCTCACTCTCTGTCTCTCATCTTTAATGTCTTTGAGGCTTTATAATAATTTAGAATGATCTATTCTAAGTTCAATCCCTTCAACTTCTCAACAAAAATCCTAAAATCACTCAAATAAAAGCTCTAAAACTCTACATGCAATGCATACATATGACAAAAGACCTCTTGAGGCTTTATTCCATCTTTTTCCCTGTTCTAAAATAGAAAAGCTTCCTTATCACTTAATGATCCACATCCATTCCTTTTACGCCTAAAAGCTCTCCCTAGTTCCTATATTCTCATTTATTTATTTTGAGAATATCTAATTAAATCACACTTAAAAGCCTAAATATTAAAGTGACTTGGAACTTAGGAAACTATTTCCACAAATGCATGACCCCCTATGTCTATTATTTACAATAATTTCCCTTGGGCTGAATGCTCCTGCATCACATCATCAAAGTAATGCAATGTTCAATACATTCATCAAGAGGATGCTACAATGGGACATAAATATGTCCATCATTTAATCAAATAAATTTGATGTTAAAACCTTGGGATTGTATTGAGTTGTCAAATGTTAACTTGGTGAATTAACACGACACGTGGAAACAATTAATAGGGGCACGTGGAAAAACAATTCACATAGAATCATTAGTCAAGTCTTCATGGGTAAGATTCCCAGTCTGAAATTAAGTTTTATCATTAAAAAAGGTTGGGTTCTATGAACTAATGAGTGCCACAAGATGGGGGTTTTAGGGAATTTGATGGAAAATTTTATGTTTCTCCACAAGGCTTTATGGAACAGTGAACATTTTACAATTGAAATATCAAGGCATGATTGGTATAAATCTTGATGGGAAGATATTAAATGATATGATAGGAGACCTATCCCTCGCATCGCATGACGATTATAAAGTGAATGTTTATGGATAAACATGGGAGACAAGAGTCAGGATAGGAAATCATATCTTAATTACCAGGAAAAAATATGTCATTTCGTAGGACATTTCCAAAGGTGTTTAAGTAGACGGAAATCATGGTCTTGAAGAGAGCCAAGAAATTTATGTCCTGAGAAACGTGAAAATGGCCATTAATTAATGGACCTTCATAAACTTAGGCATTTTTTAGATTTTCAAAGTTTTAGGGATTTTGTCCATGATGAATATATTAATAAAGATAAAAGAGAATAATGGGATATACAAAAATAGTTATCTCTATTCATGAAAGCAAGAAGAATAGCTGAAAATATTGCATAAATCTGAAAATTTACTACTTATTCAAATATCATGAATAACTAGTTATGATTAATTATAAAGATAAGAAAAGTATAGCTATATTGGTACTTATCCATTTAATCGTTTATAAAGAGATATGAGGAAATTTTATTTAATTTTACGTAAATAGGAAGATATGATTTTAATTTAATTACTAAGCATAGTTTGCTAACCATGATTCATTGCAATTAGTTCAAATCATATTTTTGCTAACTAACATTACTTTGCTGCAACAAGTGCCTGTAGTTCCAATGAAGTTGCCTTGATATCATGTATGCATTGACCCACTTCTAGCAAGTGTCCATTGTCATGAAGAGTTTGCATACACTTTCCCACCTTTTGATAGAAATTAATTTGAGATTATTATTTGCAATGGCGAATAGGAAGCAGGGTGATACAAAAATTATTTTGATATAATGCATCTCATGCAGCATAACTAGGCTTTTCATCTTGATAATTTCCATTCCCATTATTTATTACTTTATTAATCTATAGGGGAAATAGAACTCTGGAAAATACTTTGTTTTTAAGTACTTTCCTAGGTAAATTTTCTTAGTGAAGATAAATTAACCATCAAAGCATTTGTCATTATGATGACAATATGTACATGATAAACCTTCAGACTTCATTACAATTGGTTAATAATAATTCTCCATTGTTAAATATGCATGAATGAGAAATATAAAATACAATGTGCTGCTAATTTCTATTAGGAAAGAATGACCAAAACAAGAAAAGATGGATTTATAAATGTTACTTACATATTTACAAGAAATGTGGATTAATGTTTCATGAGAAATATTTTTTTAATATTTTTCCATTCATAGGTAGATTTTATTCTACCCCATCTACTGATTATAATAGAAAAGTAGACAGAATTATGTTTTTAGAAGTCTGAAGTGCTCCTAGCCAGAGATTTTGAAATTTTGTGTGTTTTCCCTTTTCTTCATGAGCTTTGTCCCATTTTAGTACAAGGTCATCTACATCAAAAACTTTATCACCTACTGTGTGATTATAAAACCGTTGTTTGATAATAATAAAAATCTGATTTATAAATGTTTAATTGGCATTGTCCTTGTCCTACTCTAACTTAAAGAGTTGGGATAAATGTTGTTGTAAGCTAGAGGAGGGCTCTTCTTGGGCATATTAAACTAACATCAAAGATGGTAAGGTGACATTAGGGCTAGTATTTATTCTTTACCATATACTAAGAAGTAAGATGAATTTCTTATTGCAGCTTTATAAGTTACTCAATCTTCCCATAAGGCACTAATGAGAGATTTATTCCAAGTTTTGTGATTATCAACAACAATATTTTTAATAATTTTTAGAAGGATTTTATTTGCGGACTCTGCTAAACCATTACCTTGTGGGTAATAATTATTCAAGTTTTTTAAGTTTAATACCTTTCTGAATAGAAAATTTAGTAAGTGAAGCAGAAGAAAAATATATTGCATTATCAAATAATATTGTGCTCGGGAGGCCAAACCTAGTAATGATATATTGTTCAATAAAAGAGATTACCTGTTCAAATGTAACAATTTTTAAAGGAATAACCTCCACCCATTCTGTGAAATAATTTGTTGCTATGAGGATGTACTTATATTTTTTTTTAGGAATTGGTAAGTATCTCACTAATTATGTCTAGGCCCCATCACTCAAACGGTTGTTCAATGATGACTGGATGCAAAGGTAGCGCTGATTTTTTATCTCTTTCCATGAAGTTTGGCAAATTTTGCATCTTTAAATATAAGCATGAACATCCTTGAATAATATTGGTTAATTATATTCAGTACACATGGTTTTGTGTGTGGCTGTATCACTGGCGTAATGTCCACTTATAGGTCCATCACGTAAATCATGCAAAGCCTTATCAACATTAGATTTTTCTAGGAATCTAAGTAACATAAAATCATAATTTTTTTTCTTTGAATAACACACCATTAAGCATTTGGTATTGGTTGGATTTTAATCTTAAAGAACATTTTTTTCTAAGATCTATGTTGAGCCTAAGAATTATCCTTAAAATACATCCAATTTCACTCCATTTACACATTTTCTCACCTCTATTCCACCACCATGTCATCACATCCACTTCACTTTCATCATTATATGGTTTACCTTTGTGTTTTCAAAAACATTATTAATTCTTATTATTTTAAAGTGAATTTGTGGTTAACTTTAGAAAATAATATGCTTATACTTATACCTAACAATTGGAATGATATTGTTGACATGTGTAGGTTAAGAGGAAGCTTCCAAAAGCCTCCTATGTGGCCTTCCAATGCTAAATTCGAATTTGAGAAGATATAACTCATGGAGGTATATCTTGAGATATACTATTCAAGCCTACATATATAGAACTTGAAGAGTCAGGAATGGCATATACCTATTGTAATTCATGAGGAGTAACTTCAATTTCTAGATTTTCATAATTTTTTAAGACTCTAAATCAATTTCTTGAGTTACCAACCTACATAAACCTTTACCTGATATGATTTTATATGGTTTATTTTCAATGTCATACTTTTGAAGTGTTGTGACCCAATGGGCCCTTTTCTCTCCAAGATTGTTTTGAACTAATAAATTTCTAATTGAAGATGGGACAAAAACTGTTTGTGTGGGATTTAAAAAAAAAATGGCCTAAATTGTTTAATAGATTTAAAGATAACATAAGCATGTTTCTCTACATTAGAGTAATTGAGCTTGGCACCCTGAAATCATAAGATATTGGATTTTTTTTCTCATGGGTCATTCTTTTGCATAAGCATCACTACATAAGATTGGTTCGAGGCAAAACTATAAATGATAAAATATTTATTGAAATCAAGTGATAGCAAGGCACGAGCTTGTGAAATAGCTTATTTTGTGGATTTGTCACGCGGAATGAGTCGAGGTTGTGGACAAGATCGACCTTCCTAGTATCTACTAATATCTAGTGACAAGCAAGCCAACCAAAAACTATCTTTCTCTAAACATGCAAGTAAAACAAAGGCAAACAAGTTTTATAGGCCTACCTTGGGTCCAATGCAAGTTTGTGGCAGCCTTGCTCCCTCGCTCCAAATGAGCTTCCTTGAAGTGTATTTTGTAAACACAAACAAGCAAACAATTAAATAGCACCTGAAAAGCCAATATTATAAAGCATATTCATCATAATGATCAAGGAGATTATGAAACAAACCACATAAGACAATTTGTTGAGAAAAATGAATCTGATTGTGTTAATTCAAATGAAGAAGAACTTTACAACCTGTGCCTTAATGCTGTACTCCCAGGGTCCGACAAGAAGTCTCCTCTACTTTGACAAGTTTCACTCACTTCCCAATGAAACCAAAAGGTATGTGATCTCTCCTCTCAAGTTTAACTAGGAAGTCACAATTCCATCAGCATTTACCCTAAAAATATTCAGCTTCTAACCTCCCCAGCAACTGACCCAATGCCTTAATTTATACTGCAATGGAGGGTAGTTACTAGGTCCTCCTTCAAAGGGATAAAGTCCTCCTTCAAAGGGATAGCTCCTCCTATCAAGGGATTAGCTCCTTCTCTTTTGGGATGCATGAACCACTTTGGAGCGAACAATCCACGTCAAAATC
>APFE031462059.1:0-14954 GCA_000404065.3 Pinus taeda
ATCTGTGTATCCATCTCTATCTACCTATCCATCCATCCATCCATTCAACTATATGCATGTCTAGATATACATATGTAACCCTGTAGATCTATGTTTTATAGTGTGTGCTCTTCTAAAATTTGGGATATGCGTGCACATTGCATTTATAGGGTGTGCCTTGGTAAGTATGTATCCATTTTGACTTTTTCTCTATCTCATTTGGAAGGAGAAAAGATATATCGAATTGGTTAACATTAAATAACAAGGACTTGACAATTATTGTACAATAAATAAAATCATCCTAATTCAGGGACCAAATAAATTCCCTGGTCCATTAAATGAGAGAAACATACACCAGAGAAAATTCAGGAAAACAAAAATATTCGATAATACAAAAAATTACAAGCTACACAGGCAGCATCCTCAAAACTGCCAGCGCTCTAGTTGCACCTCTGCTTCAATTAGGTCTTTTTGAGCTTTCTTCCTACGATAAAATATTGGGCAGTCACGACTGCAGTAAGGATATGACATCAATGTAAGTATAAAAGAGATAGTAATTGTAAAAAAAAAAAAAAACATCCTATTAATTAAAAACAAATACATGATCACACAAATGCTACAAAATACATCCATAATGTAAATTTAAATCATGTTATGAAAATGTAATACTTGAAATATAGCATTCAAAAACCTTGTGCAAAGAACATCTTGGTGCAGAGAGCCTTGGCACCGCTGACATTGTGTCCATAGTTTACCAAAGAGCATTTCTAATTCCCTCACTGACATTGATCAAATATTAGTGTCATATGATAGAAAATCTAGGTGAGAACAATAGACACAAGCCCTACTTTAAATTCTCCAAATAAAGAGTAATGGTATTAGAATACCAGCTTACCATTTGCAACTGTTTTCTATTACAATTCTGCTTCTCTTCCTTTGCAATGTGAACAAAGTGTCTGGTCTTCTTTGCTGCAATGGCAACATGAAATCAAGTAAAATCATGAATTTCAGTATGAAGCAACCTAACCAGACATTCTTATTATAAGAAAGCTAGACAGTTTCTTACAAGGAGAGCAGGCATGGAATCATGCAACCTCATAGATTTTTCCACATCAAAAAGATGAACCCTAGTAGTTTTCTAAAGCGCCAAACTGAAATAATAGTTACTGTCAATTGTAAGAAAGGAAACCACATGCAAGACACCCTCTACTTGTATTAACTAAATACCCGATAGGTGTTTTAGAACCAATACAACTGAGTTGTTTCTTGGCAAATTTCATAATTCCATTATTTGAAGGAGTTGATATGGAAAATGCTCGTGTGTGACTACCATGAAGAAGCTCCTTGCTTGCATTCTTCAAAATGGGCTCAAATATTCTCAACAGCGGCTACAGAGCAAAAACAGGCACTAATAAAAAAAACTTAGCTGGAAAGAATTACTATCTATCAAGATATATTTGAAACACTGGTGAAATTTTCGAAAAGAACATAAACTACAAGTAATGATGCTTTGGTCTTTCACCTTGCTCAGTTGATTCTCCAGATAATATTGTGGATCAATAGGGATGTTATTCTCCAGTACATAAATTGGATCCTCGGATTTCTCATATTCCTGAGCCCAAGTAAACACATTAGTCATTATATCCATAATTCCTCTGTAAATTATGCCTCCAAATAAAACATAACAAAATAATTAAAATAACCATTTTTTAGTGCAATATCAAGACTTATGCTGAGCACAGAAGGGGTTAATTATTACCTTGGCACCTTTTGCAGCCTTTATGATGACATATGGAACATGATCACCCACAGTTGGAGTAGTTGCAGCATCCCTCTGTAAACCAGGGGCAGCTTGGCTTTAAAACACGACATCAATTTAAAAAATCCAACAATGGACTCATTGTCAATAAAAAGCAAAATATTATGAGAGTCTTTAGATGCAATGCAGTAATAAAAATAGAGAGATAGGATTGAAATGGAACTAGAAGGCATTTCACCATTCATTATATTTGTTATGAGAAGTTATTTCCAGTATTTACCTTTCGCATGCGGTCAGCTAGTTCCACGTGTGCTACCTTGACTGCATAGTCATCTCTAGTCTTTGTCAGACCCTGACTCAACAAAGAGATTGTTAGCACAGGAAAACAACAATGCCCTTAAGAATATGCTGATAGCCTTGATAAACGATATGACCTGCAAACATCTGTTTCTGCCGCAACTGAACAATAATCAATTTTTCTTAGCATGAGATTAAAAATGTAGATATATTATATATTGTCATGTTTTGATTCTCTTCAATTGTATAAGAGCCTCCCTTGACACTTCTTCCTCCCATTACTAGCAGTAAATATTGACTGAATCCCTTCCAAGTACAGAATGTAGGGAGACATTTTGATGACGTAGGTGATTGTTATACGGGGGATTTGTTAGATATCACTGAACTAGTGAAACATTGCGTGAAAATATCACCAACCCCCACCCCTGGAGTTTACGTATTCGAGAGCTTTCTTGTGGTTCCCATTGCTGCTTGTCGATGACCCTCCTTTCGTCCTTACTGTCTTTCCTTCCAAAAGGGTACTGGGATGGATCCCATTTAAAATCCTTCCATTCTCGAGGTTTTCTTCCTTCTTGCATAGTTTCACGTGTGTCTTTTTTGCATTACTCATTGGCATAGAATCTGCGCTAGCCCCTTGATATCTGCACAGAGGAATCACGGGCATAACATAAATTTTTGGCCACAGATTTAGTTTGCAGGTTGAACATGACAAAATATATGCAACAGAGCTTCATTTTAGAACATATAGGCCACCTTCAGTTAGACTCCAAAAGTAAATATGGTGCACATATTCATCAATTGTTTAATTTAGATAGTTGATGCAATTTGTGCAGCAAATTTAACTTCGGTTAATAATTCTAATGTGTATTTGAACACTGTATCATTTGTTGTTTTGTCCTTCGGAAAGCAAAAATACATCATCAGAAAGAATGCCATTGCTTTTCTCTTATTATCTTTTGATTCGATACATCTTGATTCAGGTTTTGGGATTGTGTCTACTTTGTATTGGAATGAAATGTTTCATGCTTAAATCACATTAGCAATCTAGAATGGACAATAAATATTGAAGTAGGTAACTGACCTTCTGGACTAATGTCACACCTTCAGACACAAGGCGGTGTTTCAGATAACTACCGCTATTGGGTCCATTTTGAACATTAATGGATGGTAAGGTCAGAAAAAACACGTTTCTCCCCTCTCTGTGTCTTTTTAATGTTAGATAAAAATAGTTTTTTTTATTAACCTATTTAGGTCAAATGTGGTTTCTTTATTTTGCAGCTAAAACATAGAACATATAATGGTCAAGGAACGATTTATTATCTGAATCCCTAATCTAATCCTGTCAAGCCACGAGCCAGGCATTGCTCATGTAAATTAAAATTCTTAGAAATAAACTCCATGAACAAAGAGAACATGTTTTTCAGGGTTTTGGTGTAATGGAAACCTCTTCACTGCTTTCTCAACAGCTTTACAACAATCTATTTCTAAATTCTAGTTCCATTCCTGTGGTGATATTATGGAAGAAGTATCCAAAACTACTTCTGAGAGCTCTGTTTCTTCTATCTACGGGTCGTCCTCTACTTATATGTGCTTATATGGACACATTTATTAACTTTCCTATTGCCGTAAAGTTAGTAACCTGGCTCTGGAATTCCTATTACCATTATGAAAGAGACCATGAAATGTGCTCCAATTTTTTCCTTTGACCCAAGGACTGAAGGGTCGAAAAGAAACCTTATCCACTTCATTGTTTTTAAAGTGTTTCCAAGTATTATAAAACATGTCAATTCACCCAGTTCAATTTTCAACCACTTGCAAAAACTACAAAGTCATCACAACAGTTTGAACGGTCACTGTTGGTTTTCTAGCTCCAGTGGAATGAAAGCCTTGAATTGTCACTGGATTCCTACCCTCCAGGTTCTTCACATGATAAATATAATATTTATTAATTTAAGATTCAATTAACCTAACACGACTTTTGAAGGAAGATAAGAGAATATTAGTATGTGGAGCTTTTATAAGTTTTGGGTAAGAAGGGTTTCAAAAGCTAGTTTATGTTGAACCCTGATAATGTTCTATGTTTTCTGATTGAAGTTATTATTCTATAGTCTGATCTAGATTTCTAAATTCCACAAATGATGGGTAGAAAAACATAAAATGGCAACTTATTCATGAGTAGTAGATCCTCTTGATCAATCTCACTTGGTTGTTAGTCCCAGATTTATGCTTCGCTTTTAGTTCCTTTATCCTTGTAAACCTTATAGTGATTTACTGCAGATCTTAATCTACCAGAACAAATTTGACAGACATTTAGAAACATGGGAAGCCTAACCTTGTTACTCCACAGTAAATTGATGCTCCTTTAGAGAATCCGCTGCTTTTCCTGTAGAAATATCCAAGAGTAAGGTGACTCAATATGCTATTATTTTCAAATATACAACAGAATTACAATACCTTAACTAGTAATAAAACTATTATACCTTCTGAGAGATGCAACGTATTCCTCCCTTGTCATATGTTTCATTTCCTCTAGCTCTTTTTCATAATTGCTAATCTGTCAAAAGAACGTAAGCCTTTTATTTCAGGTTGGTATCCTAAAAAATATATTGCAAGGAACAAAGAATGTATGCATTGAGTTTTAAGTGAGGGACTAAGACATTAAGAGGTTCTTTAGATTTATACAATTTCCATGTACAAAATGAAATGAAGAAAATATATTGATTCACACCAGAAAATTTGTGGTAGTTGTTGGACCCCAGTATTTCAGAGCCGCAAGATCATAAGCCCTAGCTGCCTTCTCTTCTTTCTCATATCCACCTGTAATATTTAAAATCATGTTCCCATCAGATAGCTGGTTACATTTTTTTTTTTGCACTTTCATACAACAAACTAACTTCTCTTGCATGTCAGACAAGCACATATTCAGTCCACACTTGTCCACTCGCTTGGGATATCATATAAGACATGAATACTTTTAGCTAGAGAATAGTAATGGCATTGTGCTGGTCTAACCAAAATGATCTAAACTGGAAGTAAGCCAGCTAAAATGACTTAATTTTATAAGGTACAATGCCAAATTCTAACACAAGTGAAAATATGTATTTAGTCAGAATCTAAAACAAGTTATCATTTAAAAGCACTGAATCTCGTATATCTTGATGAGCATACAAGTATATCTTCTGTATAAGGAAATTAATCAAACTGAGCTTTTAATAAACTATGAAAGAGCACTGCTCTTACCTAAGTAGACTGAAGAATGTTCAAAACGTTTAGCATTTTCCATGCACGTGACACAACCACACAAAAGCTTATTACTTAGTTTTGTATGATTTTGTATTCTTGGACATCATAAAATGCAAACTATGGCGAACTAAAATGCAGCATAACACAAATAGCCATGAAACCAAAATGTGAGAAGATATTTTTAACATATTACAAAGCTCACCTTATCTACCCTTACGAGTCTGTCCCTCTCTCCTGCAACTATTGTCCCACAGATGAGCCTTGTACCTTCCAGTCCATCTATGTCTGCAGCATGACATATTTATTGACATTTACAACCGTTCTAATTGGAACTGCAATTGTCTTCAACAGATAACTTGGCAAGGCTTAAAGACCACTAGAGTAAAGAGATTCTTTCCAAATTTGGGAAATCATCCTTGATAGATGAGAGTAAAATAAATATTCGCTAGAAAGGAAACCTAAAAGTTCCGAGGAGATAACAAATAAGATTTAATCAGATAGGAGAAAAACATTTCATTAAATGACTTAGCTCAAGAAATATACTAAGTATGGTTGGAATAAAGTGTCGCGGGAGAGACAGACAACTTCTAAGAAAAAGGAAGAAACACCTTTTTCTAAAAAAAAAAAAGATAAGCTAGGCGCGTGGGTTGGCAGATGAAAAAATGCGGGATGCCACTAAGGAAAAATCTTCTAAGGAAGAAAATTTATAGAAATACTTTACTTTAGAATCAAGGGGAGAGGTTGTTGTTTCTTTGTATATTTCAAGGGGCAAGTATATATTAGCTCGGGGGGAACTAGAGAATTGTATTCATGGTTGGGAGGAACTTGTATTTCCAGTTGTTACATGGTTAGAATTTCTAATTAGTGTTTTATTTACAGGTTTTAGATATGAATATTATGTTGAATTAAGTGAATGTATGAAATGGCATCAATATGATGAGAAGAAACAAAATAATCAGAGGGCGACGAACTATGTTGATTGTTAATTCCAATGTATTTGTAATAAGCAATGATAAGTGTGATAAATTTTGTTCAATTATATACTTATGTCTGTACTATAGGCAATGATATTTGTGAGGAATTGTAGCATTATTCATCATATTTAAATCAAAAACCAATATCTTTTTTCATAATATGTTAGTGCTAAAAGGAGCAGCTAGATATAAATTCCCTGGCATATTATCTAACTATATGTGTTATTTTTGGTTTGTAAACCTTACCTAACTCTTTGACAAGGGATAGTTAGAGCTAATACAATTATCGAAAGAAGAGGGTTATGAGGAGAGTAAATGGGTGTATCCATTAAGGATAGTGTGGTTATTAGGTGAGATAGAAGGCATGGAATATTTAATTAGTTAAATTATTGTTCATATGGAGAAGCATTTTTACATCACCAAGGAGTGTGTAGAGGGGGGTTACAGTGTAAGTACTAGCCAGTTGATTTCCTTACATTACTATGTTTTGTACAGCAACTAGCGTCTAGTGAACTCGGTTACATCTTTAGAAGCCAAGATAAACATTTACAGTCAAATTTTCATAAACTTATTTAACACTAGCATTGGATAGGAGAAATGAATGAGGAACATTATGCATGTATATAATAAAAGAAAAGAAAATAGTTTGGATTTTCCTGAATACTCAGTGCCATATCGAAGGAGATTATAATTTGACTCATAGAACTATTATATAAAGCACCGAGAATCAAAATTACAACTGGAGTTGAAATTATGTCTATCAAGTAGAAAGAATTTATCTAAGATCACTCTTTCACATTTCCGCAAAATATAATGGATATCTTATGAACTTGGAAGTCATGGGGGTTATATCAATCCTTCCTTTTTCATTCTAAAACATTTACGCAACAAGAACACGTACTTAGGGAGGGACAATAGTTAACAATAAACAAATTCTGTTGGTTGGGATTGAAAGACCGATTCGAAACTCAAAATTATATAAGAAAGAAATTTTTCCCTTAGCGAGTTTTAAAAACACATGGACACTTTTACATTAACAGTAAATGGAAAAACAAAATTCATCATTCAGAGGAATTCATGGTAATATAGAAAATACAAATCAAATTCATTATCTAATAATCATATACATTACTAGAAATTCAAATTTACATATGAAATTTGATAGAGGAAGAACTCATAATTCAAATGATGTACAAGAATACACACAAGCTATAGTTGTCCCATACAACTAAATATCTCTACAAAAAAAACAATGAAGGCATTAATCCCTTTTGATGAATATATTTGTTAAGAAGACAATTAAGTACAAAGACTCATCGTCTTTTTAAAGCTATTTGAATATATTGTTTTTAGAAAATAAATTAACGGCATAAAACCATTGTAAAGTTAAATCCTGTTCAAATTCCCTGGTAAGGGTAAACATTTGAACAGAGGGTCTTAACCCCTTAAATAAATACCAAATAACAAAGAGAAAATATGATCCTCATGACTCAATCCGATATGAACGGGGTAACCAGAGTATGAAGAATGTCATGAAAACTAACCTGTTGAGTTGCAAGTGTGAGTCAAAATTTTAGGAGATCCTTAGGCGTGGAAGGCGTAAATGGAATTGAGCTTCTACACATACCTGCAGGAAAGAACGCGAGAAAATAAATATGCCTAAAATGAAATGAAATCCATAACTTCATCGAACAAAGGACAATAGAGTAACACAGGGTATTATACCTATTAGTTAAATCCATCATTGTCTCTCGTTCTCTGTACCAAAAACAATAGAAAAATGTCAATAACGAATTTTTACTGGTGTAACTCAAAAATAAACGAGTATTGTTACTTCCATAAACAAAAATTTAACATTGAATCCCACTTGAAGCGAGATAGACTAGGCACACTAAAGTTAGGGATCATTTGACTAAATATAGATAATGAAAATTCAATTTGATGTATACACAAATACCCAATACTCTGGTAAAAATTCATTACACTAGCGTGAAAGAGGATGCCACTCTAATGTAGCACGAATTTTATCATCAACCATTTTGAAATAACCATTATAGTACATGAAAACCTAAATCAAAGTCTGACACAGTGAGTAGTTATACCTAGAAATCGCAAAGGAGCAAAAGCTAGTCTAAAATCCTAGAGATGAGTTGAATAGTTGGCAAAGTCAAGAAACCTAGAGTAGACTAGAACTGGAACCCATAAAATGACATGTGTAAGACATAGTGATGCATATACAGAAAGGAGTATGTAAGCATATACAAATCATAGGGTAAGTAAATAAAATAAGGAAATGGTCTTCTAGAAAAATAAAAAGTAGTGGAATCCTACTGAAAACATGTATAACGCTCCAGATACCCTCTTCTGAGAGCAAATATGCTCAATAAATAGGAAGGAGATCTCGTATATAAGAAAAACAGAAGCATAACTTAACACAAGCGCATTCTTGACAACAAGATTGCAATTTCTTAACCAAAACCAAAAGTCTGAAAACGAGGATTCTAACACTGTACCTGCATTCCTTGTTCAGCAGGGGAAGGAGATGTGCCACCTTGATCTCTCGGACGAGCTCTTCGGAGGTGTGAAGAAGGCCTACGGTGATGGAAAGGGGCTTCTTGATAGGAGACGTTGCTGCCCTATTTTGGCCTCCTGGTTGTATGCTACCCATGCTCGAACTGCGCTCCAAGCGGCATCCCTGCCTGTCTCGTCGTAGCAGAGAATTAAACAAAATAAGAGTACTTTGTATTGTTTATATTCAACACAGCATAGCCAAGATCAGCTCAGACATTAAACGAAAACCCTTTTCGTGAGTTCTGATCTAAGACAGAGAAAGGTCTTGGTCTGAATAAACAATTGTAATGTATTTATATATAAAACCATTGATGAAATGTTATACATATGAACTATAAGTAAAACCCTCTTGACCATACCGCAAAATGGTATCGCACAGTTGAATTAATTCAAAATATTTCCCCATTATTTACGAGTGTCGTAGCATCTCTGTCGGTGAAAGAAAGAAACCAAAGATTTTCATCAAATAAATAAACCAACCCTCAGCTAAATAAGGTAGGGCGCCTGAATAACATTCACCATATCAAGCCAGAAGAAAGACCAACCTGAAAATGAAATTAACATCTATGGTGAGAGAATGACCTTGTTCTAAACCCCCCTTCTGAACATCTGCATATAGTAGCCAAAATATAATTGCAGAAATTAGAATGCCAAGGTTCAAACCCTGAAATCGTGAGTAAACGAGTAATTAGCGAAGAAGGATTTCTGTGGAAAAGAGCTTACCTGAGACAGGGTATCCGAGAGATGGAAGACGGAGCATGCTTGTAAGAGCATAGCATTGTCGTCAAGAGTTCCTCGGGGTATGAATTTGCATAAATACACTCTCATAGATGTGTCTATTACCCCTTCATCATCATAGGGTTCCAAATGCATCTTGCTGGAGTGAAGATGTTGGCTATCAGTGATTTTTCCTGTGCAAGAGCTGAGAAAGTGAATCGGGAAAAACATATGTGAAATAACGAATGAATTAATGTACCAGTAGATATATTTACAATGCCACTTGATATACCTGACAATGGGTGGAGATGGCTCCTTCAAACAAGCCATTCCATTTCGTCTTCACCTTCCAGGTTACACGTTGTAGCAAAGCCAAGCCGCAAGCAGCTGTGTGACCAAATGACTTGGTCCTTAGCCAACCTACACATTAATCCACTCGATCAAACCCTAGGTTGGGTGCACCGTAGATCTCATCTGATCCGACGATGCAGGCTAGGCCAGGTGTGGTCTAGAGCTTTTGATAGTCTCCACATTTATTACACGACTCCCTTGGTGTCAGTGAGGAGCCTCAGGATGCTCTCTGTAGTAATGGAGACTCATGCCACCATATGCATGCCAGCAAGGATCAGTAAATGTGGTAGGGATGACTATGTAAATGGGTCTCCCAGCCTTTTTCCGCCAACTAACCATAGTAACGTGGTAAAGTGCATAAATGAGATGGTAACAATAATTTTTTTGTATGGTTATTATAGTTAAGTGTAAAAACGTGTTAGATAAGGTGGTGTGTAATTATTTTATTTCTAATATGGAATTGAAGTTAACATGAAAAATAGACAAAGAGAAAGATTGAGAGAATTCTTACGGCATTATTAGTTGTTTTTTAATTTAATTTGTGGGTGATATTTGTAATTCTTTCAATATTTAATAGGGATTTGATATCTAATATTTTATAAAACATTAATATTTCAGACAACCAGTGTTTCAAAGTCCATTCCCTTCAATAAGAATAGAATTCCAGAAGCACTTATCCATGAAAACCATTTGGGAACTGATTTGGGTGGGCTACAGAGGGAGGAAACTCATAGGGATGCTACAATATATCCACAATGAAGGAAATAATATTGGCATTAAGTCTGATATAAGTTCTAACAATATCCAAAGCCATCAACATCCTAAAGAGGTCAATGTGACTCAAGACCTAGTACCAAGAAATGTTACAACATCGATGGTGGTTAGTGAAGATACATATCAAACTTCATGCCAAGCAAACAATAAAGTGGGTATAGATAAATTTTGTCCAGAATGTTGTTGTATAGGAACCGAGTCTGAATAGGAGGTATGTTGCTTGAATAATTGAAGATGAGAAGAATGTACATGTTGAACAGGAAAATAGTCAACATCGTTCATCCACAACTGCAGTTGATATTGGCAAAATGAACATATCAGGAACTAACTCATCTCATACACATGAGAAACACAACTTTAATGAATGTGCCTATGAGAAACATTCAATGTCTGAGAGGTCACCAAAAAGCACAAGTTTGGACAATATAAAGGAAACATCTTCATCAAATTATATGGATTTGCATACAAGGAGAAGAGCCAATTCTAAGTATGAAGATAAATTTTTAGGGGTCGCTAATATTAAGATAAAGAGTGAAGAAGGATTACTAGCTAAAATAGTTAACATCGTTCATCCACAACTACAACTCATATTAGAAAAATGAACATATCAGGAACTAACTCATCTCATACACATGAGAAACATGACTTTAATGAATGTGCCTGTGAGAAACATTCAATGTCTGAGAGGTCACCAAGATTATAAGTTTGGAAAATATAAAGGAAACATCTTCATCAAATTATATGAATTTACATACAAGGAGAAGATCCAATTCTAAGTATGAAGATAAATTTTTAGGGGTCACTGGTGTTAAGATAAAGAGTGAAGAGGGATTACCAGCTAGTACTGACAATCACAAATATTCAGGATATAAAAGGAAAAAAAATCCTCTTTTGTACTGGAAAAGGAGGTTGAGAGTTAAGTGGGTGGCATATCTAGTTCCCAAAAAATGTCTATGCTTCCACAATCAAAAGTTACCAGCTTATCTGGTATTGTGAGTAGTAAATACCCAAGATTTTCTCTTCCTTTGGAAAAGGAGAAGAATTCAAAATTATCAGCAACAACAAAAAGAGCACATGAAGATATCATTTTGGAAGAGGCCAAATTGATCAAAGTATGTCAGAAGCACTTATGCATGAAAACCATTTGGGAACTGATTTGGTTGGGATACAGAGGCAGGACACTCATAGGGATGCTACAATATATCCAAAATGAAGGAAACCATATTGGCATTAAGGCTGATATAAGTTCTGACAATATCAAAAGCCATCAGCATCCTAAAGAGGTCAATGTGGCTTAGCACCTAGTTCCAAGAAATGCTGCAGCATCGATGGTGGTTAGTGAAGATACATTTCAAACTTCATGGCAAGTAAACGATAAAGTGGGTATAGATAAATTTGTCCAAAATGTTGTTGTATTAGAACCGACTGTGTATACGAGGTATGCTGGTTGAATAATTGAAGATGAGAAGAATGTACATGTTGAACAGGAAAATAGTCCCATCGTTCATCCACAACTATAGCTGATATTTTAAAAATGAACATATCAGGAACTAATTCATCTCATACACATGAGAAACATGACTTTAATGAATGTGCCTGTGAGAAACATTTAATGTATGAGAGGTCACCAGAAAGTACAAGTTTGGACAATATAAAGGAAACATCTTCATCAAATTATATTGATTTGCATACGAGGAGAAGAGCCAATTCTAAGTATTAATATAAATTTTTAGGGGTCACTAATGTTAATACAAAGACTGAAGAAAGATTACCAGCTAGTACTGACGATCACAAATATTCAGGATGTAAAAGGAAAAAAAAAATTCTTCTGTACTGGAAAATGAGGTTGAGAGTCAAGTGGGTGGCATATCTAGTTCCCAAAAAATGTCTATGCTTCCACAATCAAAAGTTACTAGCTTATCTGGTATTGTGAGTCGTAAATACCCAAGAGTTGCTCTTCCTTTGGAAAAGGAGAAGAATTCAAACTTATCGGCAACAGCAAAAAGAGCACATGAAGATATCATTTTGGAAGAGGCCAAATTGATCAAAGTATGCCAGAAGCTCTTATGCATGAAAACCATTTGGGAACTGATTTGGGTGGGCTACAGAGGCAGGACACTCATAAGGATGCTACAATGTATCCACAATGAAAGAAATCTTATTGGCATTAAGGTTGACATAAGTTCTGACAATATCCAAAGCCATCAGCATCCTAAAGAGGTCAATGTGGCTCAGGACCTAGTTCCAAGAAACGTTGTAGCATCGATGGTGGTTAGTGAAGATACATATCAAACTTCATGCCAAGCAAATGATAAAGTGGGTACATATAAATTTGTCGAGAATGTTGTTGTATTGGAACCGAGTCTGAATAGGAGGTATTTTGGTTGAATAATTGAAGATGAGAAGAATGTACATGTTGAACCGGAAAATAGTCAACATCGTTCATCCACAACTGCAGCTGATATTGGCAAAATGAGCATATTAGGAACTAATTCATCTCATACACATGAGAAACATGACTTTAATGAATGTGCCTCTGAGAAACATTCAACGTCTGAGAGGTCACCAGTAAGTACAAGTTTGGACAGTATAAAAGAAACATCTTCATTAAATTATATGTATTTGCATATGAGGAGAAGAGGCAATTCTAAGTATGAAGACAAATTTTCAAGGGTCACTGATGTTAAGATAAAGACTGAAGAAGGATTACCAGCTAATACCGAAGATCACAAATATCCAGGATGTAAAAGGAAAAAAAATCCTCTTCTGTATTGGAAAAGGAGGTTGAAAGTAAAGTGGCTGGCATATCTAGGTCCTAAAAAGTGTCTATGCTTCCACAATCAAAAGTTACCAGCTTATCTGGTATTGTGAGTAGTAAATACCCAAGAGTTTCCCTTCCTTTGGAAAAGGAGAAGAATTCAAACTTATCGGCAACAACAAAAAGAGCACATGAAGATATCATTTTGGAAGAGGCCAAATTGATCAAAGTAAGTACAGAGGTTTATCGTTAAATTCTTTCAAACTTTTTAATAGATATTTAATATATTCATTCTTTAGGAGACTACTCTATCTCAACATTGTTAGCTATGCTGTGAAATATTGTTTTAATGCCAAATTTGCTTGACATGTAGGCTAGATTGAGAAAAAACATAGAATCTATTAATTCAAAACCTTTTATGGAGACTCCATGAAGGAAATCTCATTGGGATTTTGTCCTTGAGGAAATTTCTTGGATGGCTAATGATTTCATGCAGGTTCATGCAGTGGCAATGCTTTTATGCTTTCCGTATTGATTTTTTGACTTTGTTTATAGCTAAATGTAAATACCTTCACAATATTATGTAAATAACAACATTATTTATGTTTGTGATATACTACTTCATGTCTTCCTTTCTTCTATCTAGGAAAGGCTTTGGAAGACAATTGCAACTACTCAAATAAGTCATTGGGTAGCTCAAGAGACAGGTCATGGAGACATTTTTGGGACAAAGGACTATACCAGAAGAAAAGAAAAAATGCTCATGCAATTGCAACTGTTGTCTTGAAGTTTTGTCATGAAGTGGAGATATTCTCATGCAAGCATGATGTTGCTCCTTTGCAGTAGGGTAGTAGTCTAGTGGTGTCTCAAAAGGAACCAAATGGTGACAACATTGTTCTCGATTGCATTATTCACTGAACTTTAGTGCACGATCACATATTTGACTAAATTTTTATCAAATATTTTATCTAGATTTTATAATTTCTTAATTAAATATGAAGGGGGCCGTAAATCAATTATAATTATTTTTTAATTGATGGTGACACCCAATCCAAAATCTCCCTGAGAGATTTGCGCTACACCCAAGGTCCCAAACTATTTTTCCAATTTTTTTGTGACAAGGCCATGGTCTCTTCTTCGGCTAGTTCTATTTCTTAGAGAAATAAGACCTATTGTTTCCTCAAATTCACTAAGTAATTTACGACCTTTGGTTTAGGTCTCCAAGTCCCCTAATATTCAATGATATCATTTTCATTTATACTTTCAGAGGGCATACTTACCTCCTCGAGGCTTACATCTTGAATTTTCTTTGTTGCTCACGTTTCGAAGAAATTTTGTGATCTGAGGTTGGTTTCCAAGTTTGATAGTTTGCTTTGATTAAGCCTCTTTGAGAGTCATCTATCATGTCATCTTTCTTCGTGGACCGTGAGAGACATAATTGTGTAGTTTCAACGAGCAGTGACTATTGCGAGATGAGGCCTTGGGAGGACACATTTACACAGTTTTAGGATGTAAGACACTACTTGGGACG
>APFE031462069.1:1194-30241 GCA_000404065.3 Pinus taeda
TTTTTGGTCATTTTCTTTCTAAACATTAAGTCACTTCGGGCTACACTGGCTGCTCCCTTGTTTTTGCAGTGAGTACTCTGTTTTCTCTGTTGAAAATCTCTGATTTACAATTAGTGACTATCTTTACTATTTGCAGATATTATAGTTTTATGTTTACTGTGTTTTTGTAACAGACTATATTAATATATAATTTTTTTCCTGGAAAAAAAAATATACAAACTTATAAAATGTTTGTAATGACGGACTTGATATATAATTTTTTGTACTCCGATATGGAATGTAATGTAAAAGTAAAATCAAACCTAGGTATACAAACCTATAAAATGTATGGAATAAACTCCTTGATATATAATTTTTTGTCCTCTAGTATGGAATGTAATGCAGTAAATCACTAGTAATGGAATGCGGCAATTTTAAAGCTCGACTTGAAAAAAGCTATGATTGTGTGGACTGGGGTTTCTCAAGATATTGTTGGCGAAGATTGGCATGAGATCTAAGGGGCTAGAATGGATCATGGCTTGTGTTGAAAATATCAATTTTTTGGTCATCATCAATTGCACTCCTTCACCTTTCTTCAAGGCAGAAAGGGGTCTCCGCCAGGATGCCCTCTCTCTCCCTTATTGTTTATATTGGTCATGAACACCTTAAGCATTCACCTAAATAGGGCAGCGTCTGGTTTTTGCTTTAGACCCATCAAGATGTGTAAGGACTTTTATTTATCCCACAATCTCTTTGTCGACGACATTGTCGTATTTGCTATGCTGCACAAGGCCTCTTGGAAGTGTCTTTTTGACATTTTTTCCAGGTTCCAGTCCGCTTCAGGTATCTGTATCAACAAGGAAAAATCGAAAGTATACCACAATGAGACCAATCTGGTACTGGTTTCTTGGATCGTCGAGCTTTTTGGTATAGAAGCTGTGCTGATTGAAAAGGGTTTCAAATATCTTGGTTTCACTCTCAAACCATCTCGGAACAAGCAGGGGGACTCGTCATGGTTGCTGGATCGATTTTACTCAAAAATATGAGGATGGGAAGCAAGGGTCCTCTCTCTGATATTCTAGTTCAAGCTGTTCTGTCCCAATTGGCCATATACTCGGCGCACCTATTTTTCATCCCTGCCCCTATAATCAATAAAATGAAATGATACGCTGCCAATTTCCTGTGGGGAGGAAAATCCTGTCAAACCAAAATACACCTCGTTAAGATGAAGCCCTTAACGATTCCGAAAAAACTGGGAGGTTGGGGCTTACTGGATATGAGATTGATGGGAAATGCTCTCTTGTGCAAAACTCTCCTCCGGGGTATAACGGCCCTTGGAGCATTTTCATCAAAAGAAAATACTTAAAAGGAAAAAATATTGCTTTCTGGTACAGAAGGAATTCATTGGGGATCAAGAAAGGATCCGCTATCTCGCAAAGCCTCCGAAAGAATTTGCGGTTCATCATGAGAAATTTTCGGTGGTCTATTTACTCTGGAACAAATATTTTTATTGGCACCGATCTCATTCACAACGGGCTGTCCTCCCCTCTGCCGCAATCATTGGTATCCTTTTTACACTACAGAGGAATTTTTACATGGGACCGTCTCATCAAATCATGGTCTTCCTCATCCCCCATTTGGATGGACGCCGAGGATCTCTCATTGCCGCTTTACCTCTGTTCCGTATGGAATTTAGTGCGCCATCTCCCGTCTGAGTAAGGGACATTTATGCAGCACTATCTCAAATGTCTGCCGATTTTCCCTTTCCTTTTTTGGAAAGCTGCATGCCCTCTCAAGATGGTTCTTTTTACTTGGCTCCTCTTCCAGAATAGGAATCTATCTTGGGACAATCTTCAGAAGAGAGGATGGACTGGACCAAGCGCTGCACCTTGTGTTTTTCTGCTGGGGAGACAAACCTCCATTTGTTCTTCCAATGTCAAGCTTCTCTACAAGTCTGGTATGATCTCTCCTTATCTCTGGATTTTCCTCACCGATGTTTCTCCTATGTACAAGAAGGTTTTCTATGGTGGAGCGCACAGTGGAATTCACGACGCACTATTTTTATATCAGTCTCCTGGTCCATTTGGAAGTGGCGAAATGATTCTATCTTCAAAAGCTTTCGGAGGCCCATTTCTTCCACATTGCTCCCCATCAAGGCTCTCTTGGAATTTCTGGGCATTTAGGCCTCCTTTTTTGCAATCACCATCTGGTTTTATTTTTGCCATGTTCCAAACATTTTTGTAATATGATCACTCTCGGCATTACATCTGTTTATATGGCATATGCATACTATCTGGACTCTCCACACATTGACTGTTTGGTTTTTAACATCACAGTTATATCTGTACCTATTTAACTGGTTTTTTTCCATGAAAGATATGGGTTAATATCCCATTAAACCTATATATGTAATTGATTATATTTCTATCAATACAAATATGATTTTTCTTGTGAAAAAAAGAATTGCTTGAAATATATTTTGTGCTCTAGTATGAAATGTAATTCACTACATCATTAGTAAGATCAAGTCTACGAATACAAACTTATAAAATATATTAATATGAGTTTGGTTATGTTGTATTTTTTCTAAGAAAAATTATAAATTTTAATTAAATAATTGAAAAATTTTAAATATTTATTTTCAAAATATTAAATTTGAAAACAGCATTTAAAAAAAAAATTTGCAATTTAAAAAAAGATTTAACAACCAATTCCAACACTATATATACTTTTCAAAACATTTTGAACTTTTTTCTGAACAGTTATCATACAGTTATCGCTGGTTTTAGTAAGTGATATTCAGATTTGATGGTTTTCACAAAACCATCAATCTGATCAGCTCACAGTTTCAAAAAAAAATATTTTAAGGATTTTATAAAAGTTTTAACTATATTTAACGGACAAATAACTTGATCGTTTGGTATGGTATGTAGCAAACACTTTATGTGGGCCAAAGAACATAAATATTTTCAAGAACAGACAACAAATGTCTCTCGGAGAAGCTAAGACTGACAAAGATGCAGTTAATATTGAAATGTACATATAGTTGGCAACTTGGGAATTAAGATAGTTGGCAACTTGGCACTTTCGTCTGTGTGTCTGCCGTCTTCTCTGCGACCGACCGCAAGAGCAAATACAGTCGTCAGATTTGAAAACAAGAGCTATGATATGTCTTTATCTCGTACCATCCGATAGAAAAGCGGTAGACTAAATAACTAGATGTGTTAACTAATTAATTTCATTCTCTATTCAGAAAATATTTTTAAATTTGATGAATAAAAGTAATATCAATAGTTTTACTCAGTTCGCTACTATCTATAACATTCCAAAGATAAGGATAGCCATAGTAAATAACTAACTAGATGGGTTAACTAATTAATTTCATTTTCCATTTCGAAAATAGGAATTTGATGAATAAAAGTAATATCAATAATTTCACTCAGTTTACTATTATCTATAACATTGCAAAGATTTCGAAATCAATATTTAAGATAAGGATAGCCATAGTAAACAATCCCTTGAAAAGTTACAATTTGGATAATTACAATTAGTTAAGATTATATCTGCATTTGAGTAACTCCATACTGCATTTGGAATCAGGGAAAGGTTGATTTTCTTTAACTTGAGTTTTGAATCATCGCAATTTAAATTTTTAAGGTAGAATTTGAATAAAATATTAGGAAAAAGTCTGTTTATTCTAAGTTTAGTTTCATTGAAAATTGGGTGATACAAAAAATATAAAACCCTCATTACAGCAATTTGAATTATTATTTAGTGATGGAGTTGTCTATAATGCGACTTTGTGGAGATTCCGGTGACGGAATTCGGGGGAGGAAATTCAGGTTAAATCTTGGTTTGTTGCAGTTAAAATGGTTTTTTAACTCCATATTTGGATTCAGCACCCTGAAAAACCCTGGGGCACTTTGTAGAAACTAGATAAATTGCTACTGGATTTTGACCGGAAAAACCCAAAAAAAAGCTTCCAAAAAATCTCATTATAGACAACTGCTTTAGCTATTAATAAAAAATTTTGAATATGAAAACTTGATTTAATTTATTTAATAGTTTGAGAAATAATAAGATAATCATTCTTGTTTGAAAATATATTTCAAAATTTTAAGAGTGAATTCAAACAATTCACCCATTTATTTAATTTTAAATTATTTTTAAAATACTCCATTTTTTACAAATTCCAAAAATATCCCAAAAGTATAAAAACCAAAAATATACTAAATTTATCCTTATTATATATTCCCAAAAATATCCCAAAGTATAAGACCAAAAAAGCCTAGTTGCGCCCAGCTGACTGTCTGAGTTTCCACTCTTTATACAATCACTAGTAAATTGACTATACTATGAGCTAACCGGTTCCGTGCTCTACCCCTCCTAAGATTCCGCCCTAAAGTAAGAGAGATCGTAATGTTCTCCGCGGAGGTGGGATTTCCAGTTGACGTAGTCTAAATGTTAGAAGCTTTCTTTAGTTCATTTTGGCTGAAATTTGGTCATCACTGGTTCATCCGCCACTGGACGCTGAAGTACTCTATTTTATTATCGGTGTTTATAAGGATTGCAAAGGCGGAAGACATAAACAAGAATAAATTAAAAATTAAAAATGCAGTAGAACTTGACTTGAACTGAAGTAATTGAAATGAATTAGACTAATTAGGAAGGCACGTGGATTGACAGTTAAGACGTATACGTGGAGGTTGCAATTATTTTTTCCAATACCACACTTTATTTACAATTACAAATAATTAAATTAAGATGTAGGTTGGTTTGAGTCTCAACTAGGTCTACAAAGCTTTCAAAACTTTGACATCCCCCTGTTTTGGTTGGATTTTTTTTTTTTTTTTTTTTTTTCCAAAATCTTAAATCTTTTTAATTGTTTCAACTTTATTTTTTTGGCAGTTGGTTTTAAATTTCAGTTTTTGCATTTTTTTCATTGTTTAATATAGACAATTATTTGAGGTTGTCCATACATATTCTCTACTTCTTCAAAAATTTACTTATATGTGGGTTGTTGCCACATGTCATTTTCTATAGTTTACTCTTCATCATGAGTGTTTAGATCATCAATTTGTTGCAACATAAGTCCATAATAAAATTTTCTCTCTTCAAGAGTCCAATATATGAAAATTTCTTAAGTTTTTTTACAATGTCCACACTGTCTTCAACATTCATTGTTGAGTTTTTTTACAATGTCCACATTGTCTTCAACATTCATTGCTGCAACTTCTATGCAGACTTCATCAAACTATAGTGTTTCAAGCAATGATTCAAGAAACATTAATTCTTCAAATTTTGTTGTTTATTCTTTATTGTTAACATATGCACACTCAAATCAATGTTAATTTTATATGAAAAACATATGTAGAACTATATGGATTGTGATATTCTTGCTTTGCAATGATCACTTTCTCTATTTCCTCTTCCCTCTCTGCCTCTAGTGTTGGTGCAAACATGTTGTCTTGCAATTGACTTCCAAACACAAGTGAGACTCTGTCATCAAATAACAACATATCAATAAAATGTTTATGTTATATCATATGCAACCACTCATCACTATTTAATTGTTCTTCATCAAAGTTAACATGTAAATTTTGAATTGTTAGATCCAGCATATCATTTTAATTGCTTCAATGGAAACTTCACTATCTTTAGCAAGATCTATGGTTGGATTCGCTAAATCATCATCCAATTGTGGCTGAGCACAATAGGATTTATCTTCATCATTTTGTACATCTGCTACTTTAAATCGACCTTCTTTTTCATATTCAACTTGATTACTCATCTTTACACCAAAAAACCTCTCAATGATATCCTAAGCATCCTTTGTTGTCTTTGCATTTGTACATATGCTACTTTAAATTGACCTTCTTTTTCATATTTAACTTGATTACTCATCTTTACACCAAAAAGCCTCTCAATGATATCCTAAGTGTCCTTTGTTGTCTTTTCATTTGTAATGAGGGGAGGAATGTTGTTATCTACACATTCCTTCATGTATTTTAATGAGAAGGCATTTTTTTACCTTTTGGCTTCTAATTATTTCAAGTGAATCTCAAATAGTTTTTATTGTTGCTTTGAATTTCTTAGCCTCTTGGTTTTACCCATTTGTTAAACGTTGACTAATGACAAATCCACACCACCCACATACATACGTTGACTAATGACGAATCCACACAACCCACATACATAACTACTTCTCTACTGACAACTTCTATAAAACAGACAGGTCAAATTGCAGACTAAACAAACTCAGTTGTCAACTCTGGCTCTCACAACAATGGAACTACTACTTTCCAAACAATTGCCTCTGTAGATTCCACTACACTAAACGTGATCTTTTTATCCATGTACGGAAGACTTTTTAAAAAAGGATTATTTTAAATGAAATTGCCAAATGGAAAAATGCCCCTTTTTTCTAAATAGACTTAAAAAAAAATTGAATGTCTTGTTTTAAAGAAATCTTTATCTGTTTTGCAAATAACTATCAATGAAGCCCTTTTAAAAATTATATGAACCATTTTAAAACAACACCATTGCACTATGTTCTTCCAACCAGATGTGTAAAGCCGTAGTCTAACTAGTTGGAGGAATTGCTTAGAAAGTTGTGGAAATTCCAGTCATATTTAGAGAAAATCCAACAAAGATTTTTGTAAGTCCAAATTATAGTTGTTAAACATCAAAATTTTAGGTGTCTTGGAAGTTTTTGATGGTGCTGAATCCATTTCCACAATAAAAAACAAGATTCAAACCATGCCTTTATAAGGTTTTTTGAAATTTTTTTACCCGAATTTTGACCACTTTTAACCGTCCAAGAATTTCTCTACTTAGTAGACGACTTCATGAGTAAATGCCTTTGTTGCGAACTTTTTAAAATGAATTTGTCGCTTAACATATGCCTAAATGCTTTTGTTGAAATTTTTTCAAACGTAACATGCTCCTGTAGATTCCACTAAATGCGATCTTTTTATCCATGTATGTAAGATTAAAAAAAAAGAAGAGATTATTTTAAATGAAATTGCCAAATGGAAAAATGCCCCTTTTTCTAAATAGACTTAAAAAGAATTTGAATCCTTTTTTTTAAAGAAATCTTTATTTGTTTTGAAAATAACTATCAACGAAGCCCTTTTAAAAATTAGATGATTCATTTTAAAACACCATTTAACTAGTTGGAGGAATTGCCCAGAAAGTTATGGAAATTCAGGTCATATTTAGAGAAAATCTGGCGAGGAATTTTGTAAATCCAAGTTATAGTTGTTAAACTTCAAAATTTTAGGTGTCTAGACTTTTTTGATGGTGTTGAATCCATTTCCACCATCAAAAACATGATTCAAAGACTGCCTCTACAATAATTTTTGAAATTGTTTTACCTAGATTCCGACCACTTTTGGCTGTTCGAGCAATTCCTCGACCTCAATAGACCTCAATAGACGACTCCTTTTAAAACAAAACCATCACCCTCTATGCTTCCAACTTATTCAAAATTTAACCCATTAATAAAAATAACACGTGTAAATACCATTGTTGCGAACTTTTTAAAATGAATTTGTAGCTTAACATATGCGTAAACACCTTTGTTGCAAACCTTTTCAAACGTTTTTTTTGGCTTAATACATGCGTAAAATACCTTTGCTTTGGAATTTTCGTGGCATCTATATATATATATATTATATATATTATATATATTATGGGGTTATTGCACCTTTCTATAGAGAGGCTTACATTAGTGTTCAGTAGGCCGTGTGTGTCAAGAAATCACTAGTGCTTATTTGTCCATCATATAACACTTTGCTGCTATTGATTGGGTGCGTTATTTTGTTTATCTTCATGAATATTTTTTTGTTATCACTTCACAGCTGGTTTACGCTTAGGGGTCTTCTTGGTTGATGGATTTTGGCTTTTTGGCAACAATTGACTTGTTTATTCTTTTTCTCAAGTTCTTATTCTTAGTGCTTTCAAATTCTACTCTCATGGAGTCTCATGCGATCTCACGCTCTAGTATCATGATAAATATTATAGAGCCATAAGACAAACAAGCACTACTACATATAAGGGGGTTTTAAGACAAAATTTAAGACAATTTAATTTCAAGAGACAATAGCTATGATTAAAGACATATTGTCTCTATAGGGACCAAATGTCTTAAATACCAATTGTTGTTTTTATAGAGACAATGCCTTTAATCTCAGTTATTGTCTCTATAGAGACAATAAAAAATCTCTTTACACGATATAGAATATGAAACTTTTTGTTTCTTCAATGATTATTTCATGTTAGGGCACGATGGAATTGAACCACCAACCTCCTAAAGCAGTTGCTCTTTCATTGAGCTAGCACCCGTTAAATAAATGTGTTGAATGAATTCTCCAATTAATATGGGCTACTTCATTACATAACTTCTTTCATTATAAAATTCACTGAATGGTAAAAACTAAATTTACCCATAGTTACATTATTTTCATAATTGTTGTCATTAGTTCAACATAACTATACCAATGCCTCAACTAGAGTGCGTTTGTTAAGGGTTGTCATCTTTAGGTAATCCCTCTTCAAATATTTATCTCAAAAGGATTCCACTTAGCTCCAGAGTTGTATATGGTTACAACAATTGTCTTGGGTTACCTTCTAAAGTTGCTTGAGTTCTGAGATAGATCCAAGATATTCTAGTACCTGATGATGGGCATTTGCTTAATGACCACTTTATAGATGATTCAATGATTCAATGATCGCTTCAAAACTCAACAACACTTAGGTACCATGTAGTGCCTAGACATTTTCTTAGCTCTAGAAATGTATATGGTTGCAGCAATTGTCTTGGGTTAGCTTCTAAAGTTGCTCGAGTTCAAAGAAATTAGGTACCATGTAGTGCCTAGACATGTTCCCACCTCTAGAGTTGTATATGGTTCCAAAAATTGTCTTTGGTTACCTTCTAAAGTTTCTTGAGTTTAAAGACAAATCCAAGATATTCTAGTACCTGATGGTAAGCAACCGCTTAATGACCACTTTACAGATGATTCGATGATTCAATGATCACTTCATAACTCAACAGAACTTAGGTATCATGTAGTGCCTAGACATGTTTTTCCGAAGCCATAGAGTAGTGATGAGTGAAAAGAGAGACAATGGTAGAAGATATTCATAAGTGGATCAGTAAAATATTGAAGATTATATTTCCAGGAGAGGAAGGTAGCTACTCAGGTGTCCCTTATGGCATGTACATGTTCTAGAAAAACACATATGAAATTGGGTTCTAAACAAATTTAAAAGAAATCTTGGAAAATGGTGGCTGTGAGATATTCCATTCTCAGGAAGGATTGACATGGAAGACAAAATTTTGGTAGTAAGACATGCACATTACTCATACCTTTCTCAAATGCCTATGGAAAACATAAAGGTAAGAGATTTCTACCCTTAGTGGATTGGGATATTTGGTTCCTTCCATAGGAAGAGAATCGTCTTGGATGGGTCATTATAAAATGTTAATGAGAAATTCTGGAAACTAAACAGCCCATGAGAAGAGCCATCCTTATATATTCAGGTCAAACTTAACTGAATATTTCTCCTTATATCTTCGGGTCCAATTTAACTGAATATTTTTGAATTTGACAAAAAATCCGTCAAATTCCAAAATGTTCCCAAAATCTATGACCCAAAAGTTTGATAGTAAGAACTATGAGTGACAACACGCCTTCATAAATTCTATTAGACCATAATAATCAATTGATTCTTGCATCATAAAAAGGGCATTTCCGATCCAATATAGTTGGATTCTTTGATATCGAATATTTGTTGAAATCCTAGGCAAGACTTATACTGAAACTCGGATAATTTGAATAACTTCTTGTTAAGTTAAAGGTTGATAGGAAATGACTAAGAATAAGGATCTTATCTCTATAATCTTAATAATTTACCACGATGTTTCAAGGGGAGTATTAGCAGCTCTAGTCCACCAGGATTAGTTGACATAGTTAACTGTTTGATGAAGTGGAGGGTTACTTTTGTAGGAGCAGTCCCAAAATAAACACTATGAAGAATATGAAAATTTTGAGAAAACTTTTGTGGTATAGCATAATATTTGTCTACTAATGTCACAAAGAAGGAAATCGAAGACAAGGTGACACCTTACATGAAGATTCAAAATTAGCAATTTTTAGTTCAAATGAAGCAAGGCAAGTGTATTTATTTTGACATAAGTGCAGCCTATTTTAAAAATGGTTGTAGGAAAACTGATTTTTATTTAATCGAGGAATAATTCTTAGAATCAAGAAAAAGATATCAACAGTGGAGAAGTTATAGACCAAAATACATCTCAACTCTTAAGGCATAGAAAGCTGCATAAGGCAATGATATACTTACTATTTTATTTGGATTAAATAAATACAAATTTTAATACTGAAAAATGAAAATATTAATTAAAATATATATAATGATCTAAGAATATATTTTATATTTTTAGTAAAGTTTTAGACGATTTGCAACTCAAATTTGGAATTAGAGTTTTCTTGCCTTAAAAATATGCTTCAAAATTTTCTTAAATATATTTGAAAATATAATAGATACTTGGAATTGCTTCAAAGAAGTAGAATAACTTGATGTTTTGCCTGAAATTTCTTCAAGTTACAAATATCAAGAAAAATAAATGAGCCAAGGAAATCAACTTACTCACAGGTCAGATCTGTAGGTAGTTGATGAACATTGTGTGTTTATATTTGAATAGTTATATAATGTTTGAAGTAAACGTGTAACTTGAAAGCTTAGAATTTTCTTCCTCATATGGTTGGAAACATAATTAAGTTGGTGATGTTACGTAAAATTTCAACTAGTTATAAATTTTAAATTTGGTTGATTTTCTAAGTTGTAGCATATTGTAACAAGCTCTAACAGTGCAAGAAACGTAACATCAACTTGACCTTTTTTAAGATGCATAGAAACAAGCTAGACTTCCCTTCTGCCACGTTTAAGGTAAAATAATCTTCATTCCTGAAGAGAGAAACCTCAGCCAAGTTGGATGACCACCACGTATCTGTAGGTTCTATGAGATACTTCCTCAACAAACTAGCCCAACCATAACCTAAAATCTGGTGTGATAGAAATGTCATGTTAGTGATGTTTTAAACAAATTGATTTTTCATTGCAGAAACAAGGGAGGCTCTATATTCTGCATTGAATAAAATGATATCCAAGTCATAAAGATGAAGATGATAAATCCTCTGTTTTTATAAATCACTTAACAGTGTAATGGAATGATGAACCAAACTTGTTGGTTCATTTTCAGGACAATAGAATGATGAACCACACTCACTAGTTGGAAAAATGGGCACAAATAATTCAATGTAATGGATTAATGGAATGGATCCTGAAAAAATGGATCAAAAATTTTCAAGTCACAAAAATCTAAACTCAGGATATGTATTGTTTTACCTGCGTAGTGAGCATGATGATGAGAGCTGTGATGAAGCTAAGATTCTGCTTGTAATAAGCTTTCATGACATTGATTTCTCCAACTGAATATGCATCTCCACCACAATAAGAGACACTAGAGTTAGAAAAGATAGTTATGAGCACATGCCCTTTCATGTTGAAGGGCCCTGGGTTCATACTCCACTCCCAATTGAAAAAAGCTACTTGCATTTTCCTAGTTGGGAGAGTGGCTGCGATGAATCTCCCAATGGGGAGCACCGATATCTGAGATAAAATGCCAGATATGGTGAGGGGCTATGTTTTGTAGGCAAAAAACGTATTCACAAACATGATTAATACACATGACACTAATCCCAAAATACACACACGAAATGTAAATACTGTCAGAGATGGATCATCTATCACAGGAACTGCGCAACACTAAAGAAGGGAATTGTGGCAATTGAAGTTGCTTTCTTAGTAATAATCAATGGTCAGTGCAAATTTCATATAAGGTTGGTTGGATGAAGATTTAAACTATGCACATAAATGGAATTAGACACCACTATTTATCATGAGGCCATATATAATTCAAAAACCATTGTAGCTTGCAATGAAGGTGATTTAATGCTATGGAAACAATAAGTATCATTCTGACTCTTACCACTTACTCTACACTCATACTTCGACTCCAGAAGGAACACATTTGTGTTAAGCACAATGCTGAATAGGCCCCTGAGCTATTTAACAAAGTCAGGAAACCATAGAGGAGTTTTAAGAATTAGTGACTCTGGTAACCATGATCTCCCAAGGAATGGAGGTTACGAAGGATATTGATGTAAGCCGATAAGAACAGTCAAGATTACCACAATCAAGTCTAACACTAAGTAACGTGACCATGTTATATAATTATTTGAATCGGTATGTGTAAAATATCCCATGCTTATTTAAAATTTTCTTTAAGAATAATGTGGCTGCGCATTAATGAAAAATAAAATCTGTAAGATTGCACCTTATCTTAGAAGAAAACGAGCGGATCAGAGACTGAAGGTAGCGAATTTTTTTCACAGATAACTAGGTAATAGATTTGGGCCAAATCTCTATCTCGTCGTCGAGAGTCCTATTCCATGTAATCCCCTATTGCAATAGAAAATACATGCTTAATTACATGGTGATCTTATGTTCTCATCTATGATTTTATGCTTGAAAGGGATTTAATTTTATTTGATTAGTAAACATCAACATTTGCAAATGGGTAGCCATGGGTTCAATGCATCCCTAGTCAACACAACAGGCCTTAACCAAAGGATATGGTTAAATGTATGTAGAATAATGAAGCCAATTAAATTAATATTGAAATCTAAGAAGATCACTCATATTCTCATATGTCTATGACATGGATGGAATGACAAATCTATCTAGAGACGACAGTTTGTGAGAATTGGCTTCATTTGCAAAATTGGCAAAAGAACCCTGAAGGCCTAACCTCTTCTTGATGGCATAACATGGGAAGGGTTAAAAATCCCAAGGGAATGAGTTTACAAAGTAGGGATTTGCCCAGGTGTTGTGGATGATTGTGAAATTGGGACATGATTGATATTACTAGAAAAGTACACTAAGGACAATGTTATTCTAAGGGGATGTGAATATAATAACAGAACCTTGAAGATGATGTATGCAATAATGCTTGAACTGTACAAGGATGAACTAGTGCCCATTCACAAGATGGCCAGATACCAAGCATGCACCAAAGTAAGGATGGTAAAGCCAAAATAGCAAATGTGGTAAGTAAGTTGCAACACTAGTTCATACAAACTCTTGGGAAGAGGGGATTCAATCATCCCATCGAGGTAGTCATTTCATGTGCAAACAGAGGTATGCTAGAGAACCAAAAGGTGGCTTGGTTGGAGAACCTTGAGACACTACATCCGAATCCAAGACTACGTCAGCGCTGACAGATGTTGGGATAATTGTTGTTATGGTTGTTCCTATTCGCAATTCTCTCATTCTAATCTATACTTATTTGAAGATTGACACACCTTTGTGGCAAGTATAAATTGAGAAAGAGTGGCTATCACAAAAATGTGTAAACCATAAAGAAGTGTTATTGGCAAATGTTGAGAGCCAAGAGAAATTTAGTTACAGTTGGAAATACGTGGTTCCCAACATTGGAAAATCCTTGGCTAGTTTGCAATGGGGCGTTGGAGATAAGCGGATAGCCCAAGGGCCCAATTGATTGTGTTGGATTGCTATGAATGGAAAATACTGCAATATGAATTCCTTGTCTGTAATTTCTAGAAAATAAACAGAGTGAGAAATACCAGAGCCATAGCCAACAAACTTGCCCTTGTTGTTTCATTTCCTAACACATAAGTGGCACCTACATAAGGTAGTGTCTATGGTTGGGTGGAAAACCACTCCTATGAAATTAGTATATCCACTTAATAGAAAAATAATTTGGTTGTCACTGTTCATATTCAGATAACTAATGTATGTGGAACTGCTATGTTTAAAAGATATGTGCTTATTTGGCAAATATAAGCTCGAAATTTGACATAAATTCATAATTATGATCTGGTATGTCTGGAAGATGTTTACTTGAAAGTTTTAAGGCATATACAGCTGCTTATGCAAAAAACAGAGGGCTTAATTCTGCCTCTTTTATGTAAGGCAAGTGTCATTTATGCCAAGTATATGCATAATTGATTCGTGAGCACCAAAACGATGCCAGACCAATGGAGAATTGTAATTCTCTCCGTGGAAATATTTCCTGAGTATGTTGTGCCTATCCATGGTTCTCCTGTATCACAATCCAATAGTTAATACTCAATGTAATCAACAAATCATATGAACTACTCGAATGGCTAACTTCATACATCGGTAAGGAATGTATTTGGCACAAGAAGTCAGAAATTGCCTGAAATATTTTAATCAATTTTTTCTCTTGAAATGTTGGACGAAAGTTGTAAATGGTCGGTTGAAATTATTTCCCACAACTTGCATACTAAATATTTGAATAAAATTGTCAAAGAAAAAGTTAAAATTTTTGGAAACATTTGCTTGAAGTTTGCTTAGGAATATTACATTTAGTGATTTCACTTGATACCTTCTAATCAACAACAAGTTCTGCTCAAGAGAGTGTTATTCCTTCCAATATCCATGCTGCATGCATGTAGAACTCAAAGTTGCATCATAGGTTTTCTTCAAATAAAGATTTTTCAGCTGATCTTGTACTCTTATGAACTAGATATCCAATTGCCTTTCAACATTCAACTGAATCCAATCATCGTCCATGCCAATTTGTTATGCTTTGTAAAATATTTCTTCATATGTTTGGGGATTATGTACTTTTGCTGCAACTCCCGCTCTCTAATTCAATCTAGTAATGACCAATTCCTATTAAATATTTTTAATACATTGGGATTTGACTAAGTAAATCTTTGAATTTACTATCATAATCAAGCACACATCTTGTTAGATGTTGTCAAATTTATTTGAATTCCTGTGGAGCTATATGATGGCCCATTGTGTAATGGAATGTCCATCGGAGTTGGTTCTTCACCTCACCCTTGGATAAATGTTGTATACTCTGGCTATGGTTCACGAAACAATCCAAAGCTCCAACTCTCAAAGGGACTCCACATTTTTCCAAGTGTCTATATTCATCATCTACTAATCAAAATATCTGAATTTCCTTGCATACAAACCAATGTTTCGATTTGTTTAAGCACCCATGATAGACTCAAATAGAAATGGTTGAATTGGATGTAATCTTTGTTTGATTTTCATTAATTTTCTTCATGCTTTCAGAAGTTGGATGATATTCTTCTTCCTATTTATTTTTCTTTCTATAAAATCTTCTTTAAAGTGAAATATATATCCCCTTTTCAATTTATTTACAATCACTTTAATTAAACAAATTCAAATAGTTTATGTAAATCTCTGGTTTAGAAAATTTAGTGACCATTCTTCTTCTTCATATTTTCTATCTCCTTCCTTTTCTTCAGTGCCTTCATAACATTTTTTGTAATTTTTCCATCAAAAAATGCATAATTCACTACTGTGCCTCTCCATACAGCTGCCTAATCATTTATGTTTTGTGCTACTCAGGCCTCAATCTATTTTCTTATGTCATTTTCTTGAAACTATACAGCAATTATGTTTTATGTCTACTCAAGGGACATGTATTAGGCTAATGGGTATTTTGGGTTATCACACACCGTACCTTTCAGTTTACCTAGTGCTTATGCAACTACAACTACATCCCATTTTTTTGTAAAATATGTAATACATATTTGTTTCTATTAAATATTAGAGGAATCATTTTATCAAAGAAAATCATGTCCCTTTTTGGATGAGTCAAATTTCACATGTCATTAAAATTGGTTGACAAAAATATATGTATCTACAAATAAAATGTATTTCTATAAATAAAATATCTAAGAAAAATGTGTAAATGTTGCAACATTGAGTATGGATAACTATTTATTTTGAAGTGAAGTGAAATTCAAGTTCTGACCTAATTTAGAAGTTCTTATATAAAGGATTTCTGTGGACAATTAAATCATCCTTTTCTATCCCAAAATATATATTCTTCTAGACCCATCATCTCTTGACATCTGCATTATATGCTTAGCATGGTTTTGGTATTGGGTTTGCATTTGCAATACTTCTTGTGATTCT
The DNA here is from genome assembly GCA_000404065.3 of Pinus taeda. NCBI lineage: Eukaryota > Viridiplantae > Streptophyta > Pinopsida > Pinales > Pinaceae > Pinus > Pinus taeda. The sequence goes on from APFE031462069.1 coordinate 17,263, forward strand.
ATTGAAAAATTATAGTTGGGTCTTTCTCAGCTTCTGTGTGTGTAGTGATAACAGTTTCTTTCGTAGTCCCACTGTATATACACATTGGATGCACTTTTCGGTCTAGATTTGTGGTCCCTTGTTGGACATATAATATTAGATCTAAGTATCTCGTGAATATATATATATATATATATATATATATATATATTATATATATATATAAAGCATCAAAATATATTTCTATTTCCATTGCTAATTTATTTACACTTGTAAATGCGATTTTACATTGTTGCTCTGAATTTTAAATTTAGCCTCATAATTGCTAATTTGAAGGAACAAACCTTGATGATAGTGGTGGATGGACAAGGAAGGCATGTAGGGACATCAGAATACCATGGAACTAAAGCAATATATAGTCATCTAATCTTCCATCATGCAAGTAGTGACGAATAGTAAAAGGATTCTTCACCTCTTTGAGTTCTTTCATTGCAATCTTCAATCACCAAAGAAAATGGAAAATTATTTCAAACTCTTTTCAAATAACAACTGCATTGGAAACTGATCATTTCAAGTCCTACCAAATGCTCCTAACTCAATGTGCATTTCAAAAATGAGATCCAATGCATAATGAAAAGAAATTCATTGAAAATGAAAAAATAAAAGGAATAAAACAGAGGTCCATCAAAAACAAATATACCACCCATGGATGAGTCTCGCCTTCAAGTCAAACCATGACAGATGCATTCATGCTGCCACAAGAAAATGTCATGTTGATGACCAAAATTTTTAACTCTTGAACTAAGATGTAACATGGGCTTTTTGGAAATATAGCTCTCTCAATTAAGGGTTAATCTTGACTAGTATTGATTCTATAGTTCCATGCCTTACCAAAAACAAGACACGGAGAAAGAAACATCATAGGTCTCTTGAAATAAGAAACATGAGTCCATGTCCCCTCTCCCAAAACATATATTATACATCTTAAATTCATTATTAACATATTAATGTAGATTTAGGAAGATAATAACCATCCTAGATAGCCTATTGAAACATGCCTGATTTGCAATGCTGGAGTGCCTAGTATTCTAGCATGCTCATATCTTGTCATGAGCTTTGAGGTTTTTTGAGGGTTATCACTTGGTTGTTCCAATTCTATAGGTCCTTTATTAGCCCCTCCAAGTGTACAAACAAGAAATTCTTCATGTTCCTCTTCATCTTCCCCTCCCTCTTCCTACAAAAAAATGAAATTAAGAAAGTGCCAGAACCCACGACATTTTGGGCACAAATTAACCCTAACAAATAAGGGTGTAGATTTTTGAGGTTTATCGCTTGGTTTTTCCTGTTCTACATGTTCATTCTTTATTAGCCCCTCAAAGTTTAGCAACAGGAACTTCATCGTGTTCCTTTTCCTCTTCCCCCTACCTCTTCCTGCAGAAAAATTAAATTAAGAAAGCCCGAGAACCCGCAACATTTTGGGCACAAATTAACCCTGACAAATAAGGGTTTCCACCGGTTTCTATTTTGAACATATATCACGAAAAGATAAAAATGAAAATGGTTAACATAATACCCTAATATCAGGTTGGGGAGGCTGCCCTTTATATCCACATGCATTTCAAAACCACAAATTTATCGAACAAGGGGTGTAACGAATCAGTATCACATTGCTAATCACATAAATGACCTCACGAACCTTTCACTTTTCTATGTCGTAAACCCTCTAAATTAGCATGCAGCAAAAAAACTCAAAAAAATTCAAAACCTAGAAAGACGGTCTATTATATAAAGCTTGAGAAACCCTCAAAACTCGGTAAAACCTTCTTTTGCGAAACAATTTAATAACCCATTAAAACCCTCTCTTATGGCGCACCTTCATAGTTAAATGTGAGGAGGTTTTCCATGAAGAATTTGGTGGTAAGAATCGACAGTGTGGAAGGAGAATGGGTGAGAAGAGCTCTCACTACTCTCATTAACCCCTCTAGCCACCACATGCGAAGGAGAACGTCATTCCAGCTGCATCCTAGCAGGCTCTTCCATATTACCATGACCCAAGATGTCTCTTGAGTTTTGCATGGGGTTGTCTCCTTTCCAGGTTCATTTTTGGCTTGTTCCGCTGATTCTTTTCTTGGCTTATAGCGTTAAGTTTTATTTTTAGTTAATGACTTCACCAGTGATATAGTAATATCTGCACAAAAAGCCGTAGCAAAGGATTGTTTTTCGTTAAGAATCATTTGTATTGCATGGTAGTATAGTTGATGCAAGCAACAATTATTAGGAACTCGTAGGTGATAGAGTGATTCTTACCCACCCGACGATAGAAAAACCAAAGCGATCTCTATGAATTTCCTTGCATACAAACTAGTGTTTCGATCTGTTTAAGCACCCATCATATAATCAAAGAGTAATGGTTTAATTGGATGTAATCTTGGTTTGATTTTCATTAATTTACTTCATGCTTTCAGAAGTTGGATGATATTCTTCTTCATATTTGTTTTTCTCTCTATAAAATATTTTTTAAATTGAAATATATCTTCCTTTTTCAATTTATATACAATCACTTTAATTTTAAAAAAATAGTTTATTTAAATATTTATTTTATAAAAAAGAAATTAAATAGTTTATTTAAATATCTGTTTTATAAAATTTAATGACCATTTTAAATTGAAATATATCTTCCTTTTTCAATTTATTTACAGTAACTTTAATTAAACAAATTTAAATAATTTATTTAAATCTTTGTTTTAGAAAAATTAGTGACCATTCATCTTCTTCAGATTTTATGTTTTCTTCCTTTTCTTCAGTGCTTTATGAACATTTTTTGTAACTTTTCCATCAAAAAATGGATCATTCACTATTTGGCCTCTCCGTACAGCTCCCAAATGATTTATGTTTTGTGATACTCAGGCCTGAATCTATTTTCTTATGTCATTTTCTTGAAACTATATAAATGTTATGTTTTATGTTTGCTCAAGGGACATGTATTAGGCTAATGGGTGTTTTGGGTTTATCATACACTGTACTTTTTAGTTTAGCTAGTGCTTGCGTAGTTGCAACTACATCTCAATTTTTTTTGTACAATATGAAATACATGTCTGTTTATATTAATTATTAAAGGAATCTTGTTATCAAAGAAAAACACGTCTTTTTTTTTATGATGTCAAGTTTCACGTGTCATTAAAATTGATTGACAAAAATATATGTATCTACAAATAGAATGTATTTCTATAAATAAAATATCTAGGAAAATTGTGTAAATGTTGCAACGGTGAGTATGGATACGGTGAGTATGGATAACTATTTATTGTGAAATGAAGTGCAATTCAAGTTCTAACCCAATTTAGAAGTTCTTATATTAATGATTTGTGTGGACAATTCAATCATCCTTTTCTATCTTAAAATAAATATTCTTCTAGAATATTTATCTCTTGACATTTCCATTTTTTGCTCAGCATGGTTTTGGTATTGGGTTTGCATCTGCAATACTTCTTCTGTTTCTATTGACTAATTATAGTTGGTTCCTTCTCATCTTCTACGTGCGTAGTGATAACAATTTCCTTCGTAGTCTCATTGTCTATTCACATTGGATGCACTTTTGGGTCCATCTTTGTGGTTACTTGTTGGACATATAATATTAGATAAAAGTATCTCGTTATTTATATATATATAATATAATATATATATTATATATATATATATATAATAAAGCATTCAAAAACACAATGCTATTTCCATTGCTAATTTATTATATCCCTGTAAATGTGATTTTTACAATTGTTTTATTTGAATTTTAAATTTGGTTTCATAAATGCTAATTTGAAGGAAACAAACCTTGATGATAGTGGTGGATGGCCAAGGAAGGCATCGAGGCCCCAAGGATATCACAATACCATGGAACTAAAGCAATGTACAATCATCTCATCTTCCATCAAGAAAGTAGCAATCAATAGTAAAAGGAATCTTTAGCTATCTGATTTATTTCATTGCAATGTTCAATCACCAAAGAAAATGGAAAATTATTTCAAACTCTTTTCAAATAACTATTGCATTGGAAAATTAACAAAAGATAAAGATAAATGATCATTTCAAGTCCTAACAAATTCTCCTAACTCAATGTGCATTTCAAAAATTATATCCAATGCATAATGGCAAGAAATTCATTCAAAATGGAAAAATAAAAGGAATAAAACAAAGGTCCGTCAAAAATAAATATACCTCCAATGGATTAGTCTCACCTTCAAGTTCAACCATGACAAGTGCATTCATGATTCCACACGAAAATGTCAAGTTGGTGACCAAAATTTTTAGGTCTTGAACTAAGATGTACATGGGATTTTTTGAAATAGAGCTCTCTAAATTAAGGATTAATCCCGACTAGCATTGATTCTATAGTTCCATTCCTTACCAGAAACAAGAAACGGAGAAAGAAACAACACACGTTTCTGCTAATAAGAAACATGAAAGCATGTCCTGTCTCCCAAAACATATATTATGCATATTAAACTGATTAGTAACATATTAATATAGAGTCAAGAAGACAATAACCATCCTAAATAACCTATTGACACTTGCCTGATTTGCAATACTCGAGTGCTTAGTATTCTAGCACACTCATATTTCTTATGAACTTTGAGGTTTTCTGTGGTTTATTGCTTGGTTGTTCCTATTCTACATGTTATTTATCGACCCCTCCATGTGTATCAACGAGAACTTCTTCATGTTCCTCTTCCTCTACCCCTAATGATATTAAGAAATCCAGAGAACCCACGACATTTTGGGCACAAATTAACCCTAACAAATAAGGGTTTCAACCGATTTCCATTTTGAACATAAATCATGAAAATAAAAAAGGAAAATGGTTAACAACATACCTTAATATCAGGTTGGGGAGGCTCCCCTTTATATCTGCATGCATTTCAAAACCACAAATTTATCAAACAAGGGGCTTAACGAATCAATCTCAAAATGGCAGTTGCATAAACTTCCTCAAAACCTTTCACTTTTCTATGTCGTAAACCCTCTAAATTAGCACGCGCCAAAAACAACCAAAAAACTTTGAAACCCATAAATACTATCTTTTATATAAAGCTTGAGAAACCCTCAAAACCCAATAAAACATTCTCTTGAAAAACAATTTAATAACCCGTTAAAGCCCTCTCTTATAGACATCTAAGAAATCCTCACTAGCCCTTGTATCAACGAATTGCTTGGTACAAACCCTTCCCTTAAGAAAAATATATATCCCCTGAAACCCTTGCGCATGTAGTGGCATTTTATCCAACATATCCTCCATCGAAAATTTTGATGTCCTCGTCTTCCATGGGTTCCAAAGCATTGATCGTAGCAGAGTAAACATGACACAACTCACTTTGTACTGACTATTGGACTGGCTTTTATTTTATTGATATTGGCTACGAAATTTTGAGTTTAAATTGTTATGGCCCTCATGACGGTGAACAATAGTGAAAGAATAATTTTTATGATATGGATCCCTTAAATGAAAGCAATGTCACTTTGGTAAAAGAAAACTTGAGGTTTTCCCAAACCGTGAGGGTAAGTGGACAGTTATGGAATAATTTATTTGATATGGATTACTTGAAAGGAGAAAAAGGTCATAGTTTGGAGAGAACTTAATTTTACTTTAAGAAGTAGAACAATGTCATAGATAGGAGTGATTTCAAACTCTAATAAGGCTTGAGCTATGGTGTTCTCTAACTAATTGATTCAGTAATATATTATTTTAAGCATTAAATAAGGGGTAAATATATTTAGTTTAGTGCCAAAGCTTAAACGAGATTGTTACATTTTTAATTTCAAAAAAATTGATTCATGAAGTAGATAATATTCAAAATTAAGGAAGGATTTGTTATTTTCTCCATTGAGGTCCAATTTCCTTAAATGACATGTTGAACTCATATCAAATATATTATTGTAATGGCTTTGAGACTTTTGTTATTGTATGGTCCTCTTACCTACAAGCTAGAGGGTAGGGTGCTTGGTTGCATGGAGAAAAAAATATTTGAAATTGGGGTCTAGGGGATGTTCAAATCATAGTCTTATCCTTGTAAAATTGGAAAGGTATAAGAGTGAAGGGAAAATTTGCGTAGCTTAAAGAAGATAATAAAAACACAAAGTATTTTCACAACCTTGAAAACCATGGAAAACGTATTAACTCGATTTGGGAAATTTATGATCAAGATGGGAAAATAATTAATAGTTCTCTAGCTTTAGATACTTTGGGAGTGACTCACTTCAAATTTGTTTATAAGAAGCCAACTATGTGATATTGAATTTCTAAAGATTACATATGATTTCGGTAGTTTCATAACTAAAGAAGATAATTATTTAATAATGGAAAGAAATTCAAGGAAGAGATGAAAGTTGTTATGGCTTCATTTGAAAAGATAAAACTAGTGTCCGAACAATTGGATAGTAAAATTATTTATTGTCTTTATGGGATGTTGGAAGACGACATGTTATATGTAGTATGAAAATTCAAACCTCTAGAAAAATTTTAAGAGAAATAAACTTGGTGTTCCTTACTTTGATTCCTAAGAAAGATAATCCACCTTTATTTGATGAATTCAAGCCTAGATCATTATGTAAATGCATGTAAAAAATAATAGTTAAGATTATTGTTGTTAGAATTAAAAATATTTTTACACCAAAGGTGTTCTTTAAGGGGAAGGTCCTTGGGAATCTTTCGTCTTCTCTCTGCATCCTCTAGGATCTTGCCATATGTTCCCACTACATTACCGTAATATTTTAGTTGTTTGTCCACACCCTTTAGGAGCCTGCCATATGTTCCCACCTGCATTACCATAATTTACCTTGTAGTAGGACAAGGCATTGCGAAGGCAATGAAATCCATGGAAGGTCGAGTTATAGAGAAAATGACGAATATCAGTGCCATGTTAATAAAAACCACAAATAGTGTAAGGGTTGAGCCATATAGAAAGTGCCTTTTTTTCTTCTGAGAGGTAAACACATTGAACATTGTATGATCTATGCTCTCCTATCAGGTCTCAATTTGTAATGGAGGACGTTTTTTGCTAGAGCAGCTAAGGTTTTTTATGGTGAGTTGGCTTGAAGGAAGGTACCTCCCCTACTGTGAGATAACAATGGGTAGCAACAATTTATTCAACAATGGTGACAATGAACAAGGCATGATTAGGGTGCACCTTAGAAAACAATGAGGGGACACATTCATGGGGTTTGGTCCATTGAATAAAGCCAAGGATGCAACCAAAAAAGAAGCATAACACTATCACAACAGGATTTCCATTGATTTTTAAAAACAAGTGAAGGAGATTGAGGAAAGGGCTTATGGAAAGAGAAGAGGAACTTCCAACAACCAAATGGATGAAGAAATCCTCTTTTAGGCATATGACCATGGATCTTTTACAAGGAGGGATTCCAAATTCCTCAATCTTGTAAAGTTTTATGATTTATGAAGATATTTGTGGTCATGACTAGAGCTTAAGGGCACTCAGCATAATGAAGTTTTACTTACTGGACTAGGACAAATGAAGTAGAAGTATGATAGTTGTATCAATGTGATTTGGCGCTCATAAGTGGTGTTGAAGAATAGAGTAGGTGGGAACAAAAGTGACATGGTAGAGGAGGAGATGGTGGCAAGGTTGTGGCGGACCACAAACCATGATATTAAGCAACCAAGTATCACATCGTAATCGATGCTGTCTCCAACTTGACTTAGATGAACATCAAGAGTTATTGTAAGGATTTTTATGATATTAATTATGTTATGAAAATTAGATTCATCATAGGTATTTTAAGATATTAATTTCTGAGTGATAATTACAAGATTATTTATGGTAAGCTTTCGATGTTCAGATTGGGTTTGGGGTATGCCTTACAGTTGCTACAATTGTTTCTACTTGGTATGCTCTATTTGATATTTCGTCCATTGTCAAAGGCATCAAAGGCATATGAAAACATGCCATGTGAAATAACGAGTCTAGAGACCAATCCAAAGAAGTCAATAATACCATAATTATGTCTCCATTCCAGAACATATAATCTACCAAAGAGTAACACATCATCGACAAAAACTAGATGAGTAACTATGACTTGTATATTAATCAAGATACATGTTAGTGACCCATCTATATCTGCCTGCAAGAACAAGATGCTAGCCCCTCAATAACAAGAATGAAAATAAGGGGTGATAACGTGCATCCTTATCGGAGACCTCGAGAGGCAGAAAATAATTTAGTAGGAAGTTCATTAACCAATAAGACAAAGTTTACAATAGATACATAGGCCATGTTCCATTTTGAAACTTGAAGTGAAATGTCAATTTTGTGTAGGAAAAGTCGAAGAAAGGTCCAATCTACATAATCAAAATATTTTTGAAGGTCCAACTTCATAACAATCACCTCAAGCTTCTTATTTTTGATAGTATGTACAGTCTCCTATGCAACAGAAAGCACATATTTAATTTTTCTTTGACATGATTATCATGGTAATCCCTCATAATTAAGAAAATAATATCTAAGGCACTAAATAGGAGAGAAAGAAAAAACAAAAGATAATGTACTAGAAGATGATGGACCAAGATCTAGTGTTGTAGAAAGATTGTGAAGATCAGTATCAACCCCATTCAAATGATTGAAAGGCTTCAAACACTATTCCTTGCTAATGGTCACATTATGATGAGAATTGGGACTGATAGAGATCTTAGGAGAGGAGGATGATTGAATCAGTAGGGTCTCTAGATGGGTCTCAAAGTGAATAAGGATACACTTGACATTCCTTTGAATTAGTTGAGATAGTAAAGCCTATTATCTACTTCAGATTGTGATACAACCCACAATGACTCAGAACTGTGATCAACCTTCCACACAGTGGCTTGATGGACATACATAGTAGCTCAGATCTGCAACATTCTATGATGTGTGATTCAAACCTTCTAAGATTACCCTTGATCAATGTGTTAGTGTCAGTCAGTTTTGCTTATCACTAAGTGATAAAATATGATTTTATCAAGTTTCTTTAGGGGTCTCAAACTCAAATTTTATCATGTCACTAGGTTTTAAGAATAAACTTTTGTCACTGGCTAGTGTGTCTAAATATACTATTGCTCCTTCAAGAGTTCCATGTTCTAATCACTTCCATCACTCATTATGATGTGCCATCTCTGAAAAGTGTCATGGTCATCTTAGTTTTAGTGTCATGGTTTTCATTCAGTTCGTTGTTTATCCATTAGGTCACTACGGTTTCATTCATTCAATTCTTCATCCCATTCATAAATTGGCATGTGAAGGATTAGTGATTAAAAAAATGTTTCAGAAAATAGTTCTACTTCAAAAATATGTTCTATTAATATTCAAATAATCTCAAACTACATTCAAAGGTTCTTGAGCTACATGGTTTCCAAAGAAAAAGTGAGAAAGGCATAGTGTGGGCCACCCCACTAATGTGAAAAGAAATTAACCTCAAAAGCTATAAAAGACCATCATTGTTCATTTATCTCATTCATTTCATTGCTAAATAAGCTCTCACTCATCATCAACAACTTCCTCACCATTTTTAGGGACAAAGACATTGTAAAAATTGATTTCAAACTCTTCCATTGCATTTTTAAGCCACCTCGATGCGTTTTTAAGGAGCACGTTGCACTTTTCACTGGGAACGTTGCGATTTATTATGGTTACCTCCATCAATTCCTCTCAGCCTAAGACATTATGGAGGATAAAAAGGTGGAGTTGTGTTGTGATAACATTCGGCTGTGGAGTTTTGTTGTATCTCATATTGTGTAGTATTGATCACCCTCAGACTTTTGTTATAGCTCGGATTGTGGAGTATTGATCACCCTCAGACTATTTCTTTGGAGTATTGTTGAGATCACCTTTCATACTAATACTTTGGAGTATTTAAGAATATCTTGGGACAACTAAGAAGACTCTTTAGCAGCTCCTTTAAGGATAGCCTTGAATATATCGTGATAAAGCCTTGAAGAAGAATGCGCAATAGTTGAGAAAAGATGCTTTGAAGCATTGAAGCGTTGAGGCAATGAAGAAGCATTAAGATCTTGAAGTCTTGGTGTAGCATGGTATGTTGGACAGTGGTGTAGTGTGGTGCAAGTATTATCATTTCTGAAGTCTTCGTGCAACATTGTTCATTGGACAGTGGTGTAGTGTCATGCAAGGATTGTCATTGTTGAAGTCTTGGTGCAACATGGTGCGTTGGAAAATGGTGTAGTGTGGTGCAAGGATTTTCATTACTAAAGTCTTGTTACATCATGGTGCATTGGGCAGTGTGATATTTTTAACAATGGTCTATTGCAATGAAGGATTATTGATCATAGGAATATTGAAGCTTGGGTATGGAGTTTATTGACCTGTGAAAAGAACAATCACGTGGAACCCATGATGTGTGGATGAGTAAGAATTGAAGAAGACTTGTAAACATCCTTGGAGACATGATGTTGTGTTGAGGTCATCATGAAGTAAACTCAGAGGATTTGATTGGGTACCATGAAGAACAATGGTGACACCTTCTATATGACATGGTTGTCATTGATGATATAGTGTAGAGACTACCATGAAGCTGAAGATTGAGAGGACTCATTGAAGAAGACTTTGGGAGCTGTGAAGTACAACCAGAACATATATTGATAAAATACGTTTGGTGTCCTTGGATTTGATGCTCCTAAACTCAAGGTTGGTGCCTTGGATAATATAGGGTTGAAGCCCCAGAGGTTGGAGCCTCACTAAAGTTCAAGTAGGTGCTTCACATATCCCAGGTTGGAGCCCAGGTGCCTTCATCAAGGTTTGATCCCTACCCATATTGTACATAATTCATTATAAATATTATATTAATAAAATAATTTATTTCTATTGTTCATTTTGTGTTCTAAATATAAGTGATCTAACTATTAAAAGTAACAATTGAAAAGAAATATTGATTCACCCCCATCTCAGTATTTTCTACAAGTTCATGAAATTTCATTCAATCGAAAGCTTCCTCTGCAATAGGGTTTTCTCCAATAATTAATTCCTACAAGATTAAAATATATAAACCTTCCCATCTAGAAAAATATAATCCTATATCTCATTCAATGGATAACATTTTAGATTTCTAGCACCAACTCGATAATGATAACTTCTTTGTTAGGTCCCTATACTACTAGTGTAACCCCTTATTGTTATTAGTACAACCCCCTTATTATATTTTTTTGCCCATGTAGTCCCCATATTTTTATTATTGTGCCACATAGAGGCCCATTATTGTTATTAATGTGCCCTTACATTATTATTGTTATGTCAACTCTAACTATATTATGACCCCTTAGACCCTTATATATAGAAAGGAGGTCTTGTCATTTGTATCATCCAAGAATTATTCATTTGTGTAATGTAAAGGAGGTTTCCCCCTTGAAGAGGCTTATTTTTAATGTGTTGATCTATCTTTTCTATCTTTTTGTGAGTTGGTTTCATAACATTTGGTATTGGAGCTTTGGATTCTAGGGTTTCGCTGCTCCAAACAGGTCATCGTGGAATGTTAACTATAACTTTTTCGCTACGAAGTCTCAAAAGCTTAAAAAAACCAATTTGAGATGAAATCGTGCTGAATCTCGGGTGAAAATTTTAGATCTTGTTTCGCTGTATTTTCAGAGATAGGATCTAAGGAAGTTAGGGTTTCTGCAAGATCTAGAATTTCATCTAAAACACGTCATCATGGAATTTTTTCTATAATGCTTTCGCTACGAAGTTTCAGAAGCTAAAAAAAACCCATTTGAGAAGAAATCAGTGTGAACCTCAGGTCTAAATTTCAGATATTGGCTCTCTATATTTTTGGATATATGATCTGAGAAAGTTAGGGTTTGTACAAACTCCCGAATTAAATTCTAAACAGGTGACCTTGGGAAAATCATCATAACCTTCACTCTAAGCATCGGATTGAAATTTCTTAAGAAGTTGCAGAAAGAGGACAGACTGTAATTTTCTGTGTATCTGTTTCAGGTCCTAACGTTGCAAAAGTGACACGTGGCACTTTGTACAAGTTCTCTCTACTGAACTAGTCTATAATCACGCCATGGTGGGAGATTTTCCATAACTCTTCCTTGCAAAATCCAATCTTGATCAGATTTGTGGGGTTAGAAAGAGAACTCAGAGGGCTACTGCATATGCAATTCTAGAACTTGGATGTCTGAAGTTATAGAGTAATAGTCGTTTCAAGATAGAGCTCCTAAAATCAAGAAAAGGTGATATGAGGAAGTTTGATGGCAAGGATCTGGTAAATTGGATACTACAGATGGAGCAATATTTTGATATACATGAGGTGCAACTATTACAAAAGGTACATATTGCATCTTCATATTTAGAACTAGATCAATTTTTGTGGTATAAAGGGCTTTGTTCTTGTAAACCACTTGTTATGTGGTCAATTTTCATGGAGGAAATGATAGAACATTATGAGGATACAAAGAAAAACACCTTCTTTAGCCAATTTATAAATATCAAACAAAAGTGCTCAATAGAAACATTGAGGACTTTCAAAAATTGAATATAAGGGTAAATGATATTCCAGAGAAGCAAAAGATTGATGTCTTCATAGGTACTTTAAAGGATAACATTCAACATGAGGTTCGTCTTTGGGAACCTGATTCATTGGAGAAGGCATTCAGGTGGGCAAGAAAAATTGAAAGCCAATTTATGGAAACAAGGAATCCCACCACTCATTACTATAATTATGGAAGTCTTTTTTCTCCTAGCCTTCCACAACCTACAAGGTTTACACGACAACAATTGGAAGAAAAAAAGAAAAAAGGCTTTGTTACAATTGTGATAGCAAATGTACTAAAGGTCATAAATGTGCTGAGAAGAAATTATTTTATGTATATTATGAAGAGAAGGAAGAAAAGGATCAAGAAACATCAAAATAAGACGATATACACCAGGAACCAACCCCAGAGAAAGAAGAAATGAATCCGACCATATCTTGTAAAGCATTGGCAAGAATTACCACTCCTCAA
>APFE031462073.1:10347-48282 GCA_000404065.3 Pinus taeda
TCCACCTCTTGAATACCATGGGTACATAGCATGGTTTACCAAAACCATTGGCTTGGCAACCACCAATAGTAGAAAATAATTACTGTCGTGGTGATTTGCTTGAGAATGTGGACATCCACCAATTTATAGTTAGATCAATCCTCCTTCTTAGGAAGAAACGATACCCATTGTTTTGAGTTCCTTGATTAGATGGGGAAACTTCCAACAAACTTGGCCTTGGGCGAGCCACTTTCCTTGGTGCATGATCTACCCTACTTTGACGAACCAATAAAGTTGAATCCTTTTTTGGCAAATACCCTTAATCTATGTGTCCATGATTTGATCAATGGTTTCCTAGTCCATGTAGGCGGGGTTGATATCTTATATTCTTGATTTCTCTAATAATGGTGGAAAGTATGGCCAAATGAGGTCCACAATGAACACTAGGCGTAAGCCAAGGAAGGGGGAATACTTAGCCTAAAAACATTGTAACCCAAAACCTTGGTGATGGTTTAAGGTCCATAATAAAGTGGAAGAAACTTCTAATGGGATACTATAAGGTGCTCTTTCTGCAAAAGCAACCAAACCTTGTCTCCCACTTGAAACTTGTGAGGAACTTGGTGGTGATCATGGAATTAATAGTACTTGGTATTCATTTTTTGTAAAATATTGTAGACCTATGACTACAGTACAAAATCCACTAAATTTATTTGTTGGCTTTGTCATACTTAGATTGAGAATGGGAAGGTTCTTCATGTGTGGATGCAAGGAGTAGTGCTACACCAATTGGACCCAATGGTTGAAATCCTAGGCCCACCTGAAAAGGGTTGTGGTTGGTTGAGCTATGGAGGGCTTTATTGTAGTCATGTTGAACATAGCAGAGACTTTCATACCACATATGTGGATGTTTGGATTGGTACATACACAATATATGCGTGATCATTCTATTAACGACCTTTGTTTGGTCATTAGTTTGGGGTTGAAGGTTGTGGATTTAGTGAGCTCGATGTCGATTACTAACTAGAGGATTGAGAAAAATTTACTTCGTAACCTACTTTCCTAATCTAATATAATGGTCTATGGTATCCCAAAATGTACACACACCTATTGGAAGAAGAGATTGAAAGTAGCCTCCACTATGATATTCTTTCTGCAGGTTGTAGGAATGGGCATTTTAGCAAATATATCAACAACCACAAAATAGAAGTCATTTCCCTACTTAGTTGAAGGAAAACGAGGCAAGTAGTCCATTGATATAGGTTCTTGGGGCCTGTCAGCAGTAGGAAGAGGCGTAAATAGGCCTTGCTTCTTAACTACTTAAGAGCTTGGTTAGATTTTCCATTTTTCAAGAAGCTCTTGAATCTTGAACTTTATTTCCTCCTTTTCTAAAAGAGAATGACGATAGACTAGCACATTGGGCAGAAGAGCATTGTAGTGTATATCAATTGAATGCTTGAGTTGATAGTGTAGAGGTACCCTAGTGGGTGACGATGTTTTCTTTGTACTCTTCCACGATATTGTCCACTTGATTTTCTGCATGGAGAGGCCCTTTGTGGAGGTCATGGATGTGGCCACAAACTTTTACTCACTTTGAGATCAAACAAGGAAGAAGAAAAACTTCTTGGTTTAGGAGATGACCTTCCTACTTTTTTAGCGAAGATCAAAGAAATGGAGGTAGACATAGCTACCTTTATTATCTTGTATATTTATCTTCCCTAAGTAATAATTAAATTGCAAGGTTTATACTCATTTAAAACATGCAAATTTCACAAGTATAGTTGGCCTAAAATAACATCACAAACTTCATTAAGGGAAATATCACACAATACCTCATCCTTAAAGGGCTTGATGTCATAGGGTAGGCGAAAATGTTGGCTGAAATGGATATTTCGCCCTTGGCAAAGCCACTCGATGGTGTATAGTAGTGGATGTGGTGTTTTCAATAGGTCCAACTCCTTGATGACCTATGTTTAGATGAGGTTTTTTTTACTTTTGTTATCTTCGATGAAGTTTAGTAGAGCACCCTTCACCCACATATACAAGTGGAAAAAAGTAATCATCTTCATCGAGTTCTTGTAGATCAATTAGATAAGCCTTAGTGGTAGCAACAATGTCATTGAGTTATGCACCAATGATCTAATTCCCCCTGCCTAGATATTCATTTAGTCAAGCCATATATTCATTATCATTCAACCTTCTTATGGATGACTATAGATTGGGTTGTCAATCATTTTTAGAGTACTTCTTAAACACTATTATCATGTATTTGACTTTCCCAAAGCACACTTATCCACTCAACTAGCCATGGCCTCAATCAAGACATTACATAGTAACATTTTTACATTACAAAAATAGGGGTAATGCGAGGAATGTTACAATGGCATGTATGTTTTAGTTAAGCCATGTATTCCCTTTATATAATCATTATCATTCAACATTCCTATGGATGGATTTAGATAGGGTTTTCCATTAGTTTTAGAGTACTTCTTAAACATTATTATCATGGATTTGACTTTCCTAAAGCATGTTTCTCCACTCTCCTACTTCGATGCTTTTGAGGTATGGGCCTTCTCACAACATGCAACATACACCTAACATGCATGCAACAAATGTAACCATAGGCAACTAACATGCACGCAATAGAAAACCCCTTTAGAACCTTGGATCCATGTGTACCTTGTTTTGGGATAAGAAATAATTAAGTTGACATTTATTTTATTTTATTTTTACACATATTGTATTAGCTAGCCATGACCTCAATCTTAGCATTGCATAGTAACACATTTACATTACAAAAATAGGTGTAATGTGAGGAATGTTACAATGGCATGTATCTTTTAGTCAAACCATGTATTCATTTAGTATATTCATTATCATTCAACACTCTTATGGATGAGTTTAGATTGGGTTGTCCATTATTTTTAGAGTACATATTGAACATAATTATTATGGGTTTCACTTTACTAAAGAACACTTGTCTTCAATCCATGCCTGATTGTTAATTATTAAGTTATTTATGTTATTATCTATATAATAAGTGAGTGTGTTCATGGGATGAAATGTATCACCAATGGCTAGGGGTCTCCCTGGTGTGAGGTCCAAACTAGACTTCACACCGTTTGGGATAGGAGCCCCATCTGATATGTGGGCCCAATCCATCATGAATGTTTGTGCTTTTGATTGTCAAATGTAAAGATGTGAAAGTAAGAACAAGAATGAAGCAGCTAGACAATGAAACAAAATCATCGCAAGATCGATGAACTACAAAAGGAGGTACGATCAAGTCACAACAACAATAAGGAGTATGCCATGAGAAGGATTAGTGAGCCAAAACCAAACAGACATACATGACCAAGAACATGTGAGAGGTTAATTGAAAAATAGTTCATAATAGATCACCCACATGGTGAGGAATAAGTAAGCACATATTCGAAATAAAACATACATACAAGAACTATGAACCAGTCCATAATATATTACATGTATGAATGCAAAAATACAAACGTAGTGAAAATATCATATGACCAATACAACCACTATGAACAAGCATGTGAATCAATTTTAGAAATCAAGAACATCTTATTATTTTTTCTGCAAATACAAGTACATATGGTGTAGTTCATCAAAGCGCAACAATGGAACACAGGTTGCTCATACCATTGCCCAATGCAAAACCCTAGCCTCACTACATCTCCTCCTACTAGCTACGAAGAGATGAGAACCTCTAGTTCTTAAAAACAAAAAAGATATCTAGTCCCTACCCCAACTCAAGTGCTAAAGTCCCTTTAAATTAGGCATAGGGGGTATATTTACAGAAATGAGGAGGGTGACTTTTCACCTTATCGTGTGACCTTTCATTTACCCTCATGACCTTTGACCTTCCTCACTCTTCTCTCATATACATTGACTCTTACATGCTCAAATTAAGTTCGGGATATTTGCTGGAATTATGACAAGAAGTATTTTCATTTTGATGAAAGATAAGAGAAATATGTAGAAGTTTATTTGAAACCTTAGAATACTTGTTGCCAATGTGGTTTTCATGATATGTTGATCTACCTAAGCTAATGAATATGGTGGAAATGTTCATTTGTTGTGTAAGTTGTTCATTTTCCTATTGATACACCTGTTATCAATGTTGACACAATGCCTTCGATGGCTACATGGAGCCATTTCACTTGTTGGTTGAAAACCCTAGTTGTGCAACTTCTACAAGAAAATTTAGCTTCCTCTATTCTACCTGTAAGAAAAACACATGGTTCATATACCTAGGCCATCAAAGAGCAATGCAGAAAACATAACATGTTCATGAAAAACATATCATTTTTGGACCCCTATATAGTCCTTATTTGCACCATGATATGGTCAAGAGTATGTGTGGTTTATGTAGGATCACTTAGAGCTTTCCAACCATGTTTAAAATAAGCTCATAGTCACTATTGGTAGTCTTTTGAGGTTAAATTGAGTTCATGACTCTAAATAACATTTGCATCTTCACAATAGTTCTTGATGTAATTTAGAATGTCCAGCAAAATATTTTCTTGGTCAATGATGCTTCTCCCAAAACTTAGTCACTATAAATCATAATATTTTTCTCTAAATATATATAAGAAACATCAATCAACTTGATTTAGTTATGTTACATAGTATTTTGTAATGCCTCCTACACTTCCCTGTGTCATACCCCGAAGTGCCTGAAACTTAGCTATCATGCAGTGCACCCATCCTGATATATAGTTCAGATCCTCCCTGAGACACTGATGGAAACATGCCTTGAGCCTTCCCTGAAGAATTAAGCTCTAATACCCTAATTTTGGGATCAACGTGACTATGACACTAGAAACTGGTGTTGATGACAAGTTTCACATTACTAGCCTCGCGTTGCCAACGTGATTTTTACTTGGATACTCACACTAATCCATAAAAGGAAAGTTTTCCCAAAGAGGACAAGAAGCTTCGTGATATAGAGGCTTCCAGAATGACAAGTTGGAGGTTGTTCGGTGTGGATGTGGTCAAATTCTCCCAATATTTCCCTTTGATTTTATCCCTATGAGTTACCTCCTTGAGATGAGGGCCTTCTCCTATATTTGGAGAGATCCTAACTCCCTTTCCTTGCCTATATATTCATCCTCACCCATTACCAAATGGTTGGTCTTTGGTTACTTTCACCCTTATTCTGAGATAGTGCCTACATACTACTCATTTGGCTTCGAGAGCTTGAACTTGGATATGGACATTCAATCAAGGATAGCTTATTAATATCAAGTCTTGGTTGTATGCTTCCTCCTTTATTTCATTAATATATACAACTGTTGGTTCACTTTCCATAAATATTTGTGTTAATGCCTCATTTATCTTAATACTCCTTGATCTGTTAAGTGGATTAATTTCTATTATGATTATTTTACTTGTATGCTTTTTTGTGTCTTTGATCTCTTGTGCAGGTATCCAAATGTTGTGAGCAATAGAGCTAAACCTGAGGAGCAAGCGATTTGAGATCTTCAATAAAGGAGCACGTTATAGCATCAGAAAAAGGTAGGACATCTTCCTCTTCTCTCATTTCGATTCTAATTTAGGAAGTGCCTTGTAGATTGTCACATAGGCTACTAGTCCTACTCATTGGGCTAGAGGTATCGTCTCTATCTGCAGAGAGGATTTACCTAGACAACAAAATGATGACTCCATTGGGGAAGCTATAACCTTTTCCATGCATTCCTTCGATTAGATTCTCTAATGAGTTTGAACAACCATCGATTTCTTGGCTTATGTGCATCACTGTAGCTATTTTCAATCACTAGTTATTTCCTGAGAATGTTTAGCCTGCTCTAATCTTGAAGATTTTTTATTTTTCCCTTATTTTTCTCGCCCAACGTGTTTTATGCTCTAATAGAAGCACTGAAAGTGCTACTTTTCAAATTATAATCACATTGATCTGCCTCTCATCGCCCTTTTTCCTTTAATAGGTGTGTTGATCCCAAGAGATAAAAGAAAAATAGGGTTTCTTCTTGTTTTCAGTGTTTTTTAACCTCTATCAGTGATTTTTGAGTGTGACTAGAGTGAGTTTGTATTGAATATCATCCTTGTGCGATTACAATTTTTATCTTGGATTTGTTGGAGTGTTTTTTAATTTTGAGTACTTTCTAGCATTTCTAGGGTTTCTAGGTCACCCTTTGTTCATTGCTTGGTCTGCCTCTCTGAGATTGATTGCTTTAATTTAGGATTCTTACTGCAGTCAGGACATTGTCTTCATGTTGCTTTCAATTCATGATTATGAAGTTATTTTCATTAGTGTTGAGTCTTGTTGATGCTTTGAATATTTCTTTTGCTCCACTGTCAAGAAAAGATTATACTTGCACACTTTGGATGGACTGAAAGTGAATGTTTGTTTTGATTTCTTTGTTTTGAAAAGAAAAGTGAAAGATTTCTTCATTTAAGTATTTTTGCAACGATTTTCATTTGGAACCATAGGTGAATGGAATTTTCATTTTAGTTGCGTTAGATTGCATTTTTCCTTTTCTCATTAGTTTTCATCATTGAATCAAAGTGAAAAGAAAAGGACAAAAGAATTAATGCATCTTAGTGAAAGGAAAGTGATTTTTGTTTCTCATAAGATTACATCTTGGAATTGCATTTGTTTGTGAAAGTGAAAAATTAGATCTCATTTTTGCATTTTGCATTCGAAAGATAAAGAATGGTGTTTTGATGCATTTTGTTTGATTGATGCATTATTTGGTTGTCTCTCTTCCTTCATTAGTTTAGCCTTTATCAAATGAAAATATTTCATTTTTATCATTTAGTTGCATCATAGGAATTCAGGTGACATCATTGAGCCATCAAACTAAAACATAATTGAAGATAAACTTAAAATTTACCTCAATCAACCTAAGGAGAATTTGTAACCTAATGCAAATATCTAGAGGTCTAGGCTAGAGACGTGTTCTGATGTCATTAAACATAGAAGTTGTCGTTAACTGCTTGCATTGTATCCTAGGGGTGAAATCCCATCCTAGTACGGAAGTATATCAAAGGTTCTTCAGTAATTTTGGGTATATAGAAGGCACTTCAATATGGAAAGTATATATGGATGATCTCATCGAATGGTTATGCATTAAACAATGCTAACACAAACTTGTTCTCCCCTTACCATCGAGTATATACTGGGAGATTCCACTAGGTTGTTATCTTTTAGCCACAGGAAACCAAGTCAGACGCCTTGTAAATGTGATACATCGAACACAACATTCAGGGAGATAGGCCACTGTATGTCAAGTCCATGGTTTTGGCTAAGGTGTATATAATGGTTCATGGAGACTTGGTAAACCCTTTTCCCTAACATTACTCATTCTGATTTATTTGTTGTTTCATGTCATAAAAGTAACTGCCAACAATAACATGTAAAACACATGCAGTTGCTTTTTGTCCTCACAATGAGTAAATTCCTTGTAAATTTTAAATTTAATTAGCCCTCAATGAATCATGTCTTCTCCTTCTGCTCTTGAGAGAAAGTCACTATGGTTGAACCATTGATTTCACCTCACAATTCCCCTTCATTGTTTGATACTGAAGGGTCTTCACACGTAGTTCATCCTAAACTTCGTATTCACTTGAAGCTCAAGGCTTTGAACTTGGGATTGTCCCAAGCATCCAACCCCTTGCTTCTCATCCTCCACCTCGAGATTCATCGTCATATCAGGACTTTGTTCGATAAACCCCTGAGAGTCCATAGAGGTTTGTTTTATACACTTTGAATTAATTTTTGACCCATTTTTGATATCTCCTCAACATCTTTATACTACATACGATCAATTGGGTGTTCCTTTGTATTTATCTCCTCATTCGTCTCAGGTTCCTCCTTGCTAGCTATTTCCACCTGTGGCTTCAGAAGGTTAGATTTCAACCTCTCCTTGAGGTCCTACGGAAGTCTTCGCTACACACACTCCTAATGTTGATAATGAGTCTAAATATGACTTTCCTCCAGAAGGCTTTCCTTATGTAGGAAGAGTTCCATCTTAACCATCTCCTCAAAACAGTAGGCCTATGCTTCCACATGGTTATACAACCTTGGCTCAATTAGTTTCAAGAACTCTCAATGCTTCTTCTTTATACCAAAATCCAATTTGGTCATCAAATTCTATGCCTACTTTCGGTTTGTTTATTACTAATGTGACCTCTTAGATACCTGTGAAATCTTTCATCACTTTAGTTCTAATTCAACAGACGATCTTGTCACAACCATTACCATCGTTTCTGATGCAAGCCTGGCCTGCAAAACCTAGGATCTCCATAAGTTTGTCCATGAAAAATTCCATTTCAATAAATGCCCAATCAAAACCTCCAATTTAAAACAATTTGACCCACAACAATCTCGACTTTATCCTTCAATCGTTGGCAATTTCAACAACTTGAATTTCCTTTTCAAATCAATACAATCTCAATTTCTACTTGATGTAAAAGTGTAACAAACACTACTCAATCCAATAACCAAATCTTGAATTTTACATGCACCTTTTCTCATTCCCAATTCAACTAACATTCAATGGTCTCACCATTACAATTACGTTCTCATATGCTGGGTTCAATTAAAGAGTGTGCCCTTGCTGTTATATTCAATTTGGCAACTTATATAATTTAATTCCATACGTTTGCCAACACATTACTTCTGGATTTAAATCTTAAACATTTCACTGTTTTCAACAAATCTCCATAAACAATGCGCCCATCACCAATATAACTTACCTGTTCAATTTCCTATAATAATCTCTGGATCGCGCCTTCAGATTGTGGACACCGCCTTCTGACATATCATTCCTACACAAATATCAATTTTATGTCTCTGTCTAAATTGTGTGGAACTCTTCTCGAGTTGCAGATTTCTTATGATCAGAGATTGATGAAACAATACAACCTTGTTTTAACAGTTTCAATTTGGCACACAATCTGTGTAGTGAAATTCTTCAAAGGATGAATCCCTTTGAATGACAGTTCCAGAACTCAAATATAACAAAGATGTGTTAGTGGGCGTACATTTATGTGGATCGGTTATGGTATCCCTTTACCTTCTACAATAGTAGGTTACACACTGTCAATACGTCATGGCTACCGGTCTCCAACAATATAACAAATTACTTCAAACAGATACTCCGTGCATCAACAAGATTCAGAGGATTCTTGTGAAGCCCACTTTGATATACCTGGTCATTATATCACATAAAATCCAATGTCGCTCACGCTTGCGGGTATTAATACACAGGTTTATATGCTGCAAATTAACTCCAGCGGACCCCTCTCCATGCAGTTATCTCAGGAACGCACAGCTATCTATATTCAACAAAATTATAAAGAAATTCCACGCATATAGCTCTGCCCTCGAGCCAGACGTTGGAGAATTGCCTTGAAATCAATAGCTGGAGAATACGCTCAGATGATAAGCTGCATGCTGTTCAATCTCTGTCTTAGAACCATGGCGCTCTTGCTCTCCTCACGCAAGCACGCCATGCATAAACACAACATTCGATCCAATTAACAAGGAGAACCTGCCACGCTTATGAAACATATGATGTTTGATAGTCCTTTTCATCTGGGAACTGTGCCGGGTTTGAACCTATATTGCCACCATCGCCTACTGTATTAATACACAGATGATTATGTTTTACCGGCCATCAATCGTGCCACTCTTGCCAAAATATTAACACACAGTTATGTATGTATCACATATAACTAGTTGCGCCCTCTTAACTATACGGAAATTTTCAAACTCTTTGCAGCGATTCAAAATATATCCATTAACAATACCATTCAGTTAATCAATCAACTGTAAAGCCCATACACAATTCAATTCATTTGATTTCCTTTAAATCCATAACCACAACCAAATCAAATGCACACAATTCAACTTCTAATTTCAGAATTTAACAACCCATACATATAACCCCAATCAACATCTATGTAACTTGAAACGATGACTTACAACCTTTTTGTTGGCCAGATCTTCAACGTTAATGGCCCTCACAATTTGCCAGAGGACTTATATCCTTGGCTATTCAACCTATTCTCCACCACACTCTCTCACACTCTCTCTGATTTTCAATGCCTTTGAGGCTTCATAATTTATAAAACTTAGCATGATCTAAAAATCCTAAAATCACTCAAATAAAAGCTCTAACTCTACATGCAATGCATACAAAAGTCTCTTGATGCTTTATGCCATCTTTTCCTATTTTAAAAACAAGAAAAGCCTCCTTATCCCTTAATGATCCACATACATTGCCTTTACGCCTAAAAGCTCTCCTTAGTTTCTGTGTTCCCATTTATTTACTTTGGAAACATCTAATTAATCACACTTAAAGGCCTAAATATTAAACTGACTTGTAACTTAGGAAAATAATTCTAGAAATGCTTGACCCCCTATGTCTATTATTTACAATAATTTATCTTGGGCTGAATGCTCCTGCATCAGACTCCCAAGGTAGAAAAATTTCATGATCTCCTGATCATGTGTTTAGATCTGTGTTTGCCTGGATCCCATACCTTGTGTTGCAACTTTCCATTTGCCGTTGCTCCTATCTGTTGTTCTTCTCCAAGTCTCCACACTTTATGCTGCATCTCTCCACTAGCTGCACTTTCACAATCTTCTGTTGTCTTCCTTTTGCTGCTTCTCCTTTGTTTCACTACTGCTGGTCTCTTCCATGATAATTTCATCATCATCCGCCTCATCATTTCAATTTCTCTGTCTAATAGACTTTCTCCAGCATCTTCAATAAAACCTGCACTCACAAAACAATTGTTAGAATAAAAAACATAAGGCATAAGGGCCTCTTCTGCTGCTATCAATGTTGTCTCAGCTGTCATCATAAATGTCGCCCCACATGTTGCTCTAGCTATCACTATGGACATTGCTGCCTCCCAAACTTCCTGTCCCTCTGTAACATTCCTTTGCTTGTCACCTGCAATTTCATCTGCAACTTTTTCCTTTGGTTCAGATGTCTCCTCAACTTTCTCTAGCAAAACTTCAGTACGCTGCTCTGAATTCTTTCTTGACTCCTCTGTCAGCACATCAGTATGCTGATTTGCATTCACCATGAGACTCTCAGCTAGTCTCGCTTTTCTACCATCTTCTGCTTCATGACTGTCATTCATAAAAACTCTATTCCCTTGCATCTTCAGCAAATTAACCTGCATATAACTCCTCTGTCTTTCCAACTCTCTTCTCTGGAGATCTAATTTTCTATACAATTCAACAACTTCCTTAGGAGTAGAACTTGGAAACTTCACACGATTTTCCATATCGTCCTTAGTGCTTGACCCAGCATCAGCTAGTCTTTTCTCTACATCAATATCCTGATTAGATTCCTTCTTCTGCATATCCTTCAGAGATCTTGTTATCTCATCATCGATCTGAACAGCCTTTAGATTCAACTCTTCTTGGAAAAATTCTAAAGCTTGTTCATCTCCCTGTTCTGTACTCGCAAACATGCGCAAATCATTAGTTTTTAAATCACAAGACTTTTCAGTCTTGACTTCTTCCTCCATTATTTCACCAATGGGAACCTCCTCTTCCAACTCAGCTACTCTGAGTTCTTCCCATCTCAACTGTACATTCATCATCTGCTCAAGCTTCCTCAGCTCCTCTGTTAACTGCATGCTTATCTGTAAATCTCTTTTCTGTTGTAGCCTCTGCAACTTCACTCTCTTCCTCAGCAGTAAACCATGTCTTTGGTCTTTCAAATTTTCTCGTAACAACTTCATCAATATCTCAAGATGAACTGCTATCTCAGCTTTCTCTTTCTCATACTCTTCACTGTTGTCTTATGCCATTCACCTTGGCATATTTCTTCTCTTTTCTATTGTGGCCTCCTTCTGAACCTCTGGTCTCTCCTTTATGACTTTCAGTAGTCATCTCCTTCGCCATAAGTTCCTCACCTATAAGTTGCATGAAGCCTCTACCACAGAAAACTCTCTTGCTGCCACTTACCTCACCAATCCTTCCCTCTGGATCTGGTCTTTTGGTAATCATTGGTCCTTTGCTGGAACCTTTCGAGCATCCTCTACTGCTCCTGTAGGCTTCTCTCATTTGCAACTTTATTCAACCTCTATTGAATCTTTAGGTTCTGCCACATTCACTTAGAATCCCTTGCTGGACTCCTTTATCACTGCACTCTTTGCTACAATATTCATCAGTTCCAAAAATCTAACATTCATTCATCACATGCAATTAACTTAAACAAAAAAAAAAATTGAATCTTCAAATAGAGCTATTCCTGCTCTAATACCACCTGATGCAGGGTAGGCCTGCATATAACCAGGATCTTTTTTCCTCTCATGCATATAAAAGCATCTTCAATATTAAGCTCCGAAATTCCCCATTCCGGCTATTCCCCGAACACTTTCAACACACGGAAGCATTTAAACATATGCAATAAAGTCATAAACCCGACAATCTTCACACAAAGGTTCCTTCATGAATGGAAATCTTTTCCCTGCTAATGGTACGAAACCATACACTCCGCAATCGCTAGACTTTGAAGGATGAGAACTGCAATTTAAATTTGTATTGAATTGAATACTAAACAGAGTTTAAAACACTATCCCGCGCCCTCTTGCCAGATCTTCTGCACCTGAGGCATTTAAATCTCTGACTTTCACCCCAATGGACTTATATTAAGACCGCTGTGATAAGCATCTATACTTTTTAAAGGCAACAACGCCCTTGGCATGCGATTTCAATGTCGACTGAAACAGCTGACAAATAAACTCTTCAGTTTTGACAGTGAACTCCTAATTCAATTACGATAATTTCAATGGGAGAAGACTTCACCTCGATGTCGTTGATTGCAGATAACTTTGACACACACGTTCCATGAACCGATTAATGTTGCATCAGTCGCCGCAGAAGAAGCTCTGCATTATTCACATGGACTATACCCACAGTTTGCAGGGCTCTCTCCTTTAAAAGGTTGCTGGCTTTACTTGTTGGAACCTTTCCTTTCAATTTGTAGCTCAAATAAGTTAACCTTTGTCGTAGTAGAAAAACGTTATGGCCAAACATAAATGAAAATATCAATATACTAAAACTTGTAAATGAGTATTGTTGTTGCGCCCTTCCTGAATATAAGGATTAAAAGAAACTTTGCATTTATTCAATAAGGATCATAGGAAGAAGTAACAAAGGCGTTGAATTCCTCAGTTCCGTCGAGTATTACGCACATACGTAAACTTGCAATGGTTTGACTCTATGCACCTGTTGCCAGGGATTGAATCCCGTTTGTGGTACTGAGAAATATAATGGCATATACATGTAAAATGAGTATCCTGTGTTGTGATTTTGGAGCGGCGAATTCCCTTGAGCACTTTACAGAGGGATATCCAAGCTTAAAGCCTCTCACTCTCTACACACACTCACTCTGATTTTCAATGCCTTTGAGGCTTCATAATTTATAAAACTTAGCATGATCTAAAAATCCTAAAATCACTCAACTAAAAGCTCTAACTCTACATGCAATGCATACAAAAGTCTCTTGATGCTTTATCCCATCTTTTCCTGTTTTAAAAACAAGAAAAGCCTCCTTATCCCTTAATGATCCACATCCATTGCTTTTACGCCTAAAAGATCTCCTTAGTTTCTGTGTTCCCATTTATTTACTTTGGAAACATCTAATTAATCACACTTAAAGGCCTAAATATTAAACTGACTTGTAAATTAGGAAAATAATTCTAGAAATTCTTGACCCCCTATGTCTATTATTTACAATAATTTCTCTTGGGCTGAATATTCCTGCATCAGTTTCAACCTTCCAATTTGGTGCAACCAATAGTTTCGATTTATACGTCTATAAGTTCCTCAACCCCTCCGTCAAGTGGAAAAAATGTACCACCTCCTCATTCACAGCCTTGGGGGAAAAATTCCAAGTTTCCTCTTATGTTTGGTGGAACCCATGTGAGTGGATCACAACCTCACATGGTTGGAGTGATTCAACCTAATCCTAGTGGTATTCCTAATCTTGTTGATCCATTTGGGGCAGGTAATATCCAGTACCAGCCACCTTACATGTCCCAGATATCTCTCCAAGGATCTTATGTTCCATATGGTTCACAAGCACTGCAAAATCCACCTTAGATTCCACAAGGAGGTCCTCACGTGCAACCTAGTCAAAATCATATTCCAAGTGCATATGGTCAAATCCCAATTGAGCTTATCAGTACCAACAGGGAATCCCTCAAGGAACTGTTCAACAACCTTTACAGTGGCAAGGGAAACCTTTGCAACAATAACCTTTGCAGTAGTTTCAACAGCCTTTGCAACAACAGGCGCAATTTTTCAAACAACCCAACCAACCCTTATATTTGCAAGGTCAACCATTGCAAAAACAAGTTCAACCATCGCAGCAACAAGGTCAAACCTTGCAGACACAAGGCCAACTCTTGCAGTAGCAAGGCCAACAGCTTTATTGCCAGGGTCAGTAGGTGCAACAACCTTACAATCCATATGCTGCAAATAATGTTTATCCTCCTTATGGTTATCAATGGCCTATGGCAAGTCAATATCAACCCTACCCTGGATAGAATCAACCTTATGGTCGAGGTACCCCTTAGTGGGGAGGAAATAAAGCCCTGTATGGTCAAAATCATCCGCTTTGGGGGCAGAATCCTTATCAACAAGGTTGGAACCCGTATATTGGACCTTATCAAAGTCCTTATATGCCTTTTAACCCTTAATTTCCATTTTTAGTGACATTGGAATTGCCTGATGTCTCGAGGCTTACTAATGATCCAATTCTTCATTTGCCTTATTGGCCTCCAATTCCCACTAAAATTCCAAGCGATTGCCCCAAATATGAAGGAAAAGCAAAAGGGGCCCCTTACACCCATGTGATGACATATCACTTATGGTGTTCTTCTAATTCCTATGTTGACGATTTTGTTCATCTCCGCCTCTTTCAACAAACTTTGACAGGTGCTACCGCAAAGCAGTACATCGAGTTTCCTCGAGGTACCTATGCAAACTTCAACTCTTTGGCTATGGCCTTCCTCACCCACTTTCAATTACTGGTTCATTATGAAACTGGTACTCACTTGCTTGCATCTCTGAAGTAGGATATCGTGAACCATATCTTTGATCACATCCATGAATGGAGACATCGGTGTCGCCTCATCAAATTTTAAATCCCTAATGAGTTGTTGATCGAATGGTTTACCAAGTCATTTGTAAACAAAATTGCTTGATATATAGCAATGGGTGGTTGTGTTACCGAGGATCAAGCTATTGCCCATGCTCAGAATTTGGATTTGGTTTATTCCCAATCTATCACGTTATATGAAATGTTTCCTGATGCTCCAAGTCCATCTTCGGACCCAGCATCTTGGAAGTCTCCCCATGTGCCACCTATTGATGGTGTAATTGGATCGGTATCGTAAACTTCCACTAAAGATTCTTCAAAGCAAAAATCTATTTTAAATACTGCTTCCATTCATCCTTCCAAACATGGAGGATAAACCCTCAAAAGGTAAGAAGAAGGGTAAGGGGAAAGAAAAAACTAATACCCCAAAATAGGATCCTCCTAAGTCATTTGTTGATGATGCTTGAAAACGAAAGCCAAAACATCCTTGCCTCATTTGTGAGGAAGATCATTATAGCAAGGATTGTCCATGATGTGTAGAAGTTAGTCATTTATTGAAAGGGACCCTGGCTGTATTGAAAGAGACATTCTCATCTCAGTAGACTCAGTTGGTAGACCAACCACATTCCTCTACCTCATCTAGTTCTCAGGTTTACATGATGATGAGTTCATTGCCTATCACTGTTGCCACTCTATCGAAAGATTATCAAACCTCTCAAAAGCAGATGGTGGAAAAAGAAGTCACTAATATACCTTCTAATTCCTCTCCACTCAGTTCTAGTCCTCTTCATATGAAGAGACCTAATAATGAATCTATTATTCAACTGCCTCCCAAATGTGTGCTTCGGAAGTCATCCTAGAGCTGCTCAAAGTTGCAGTATTGTCGAAGATTTAGCTCAAGCACCTTTGACAATGTCTGCTTTGGAAGTTCTCCAAACTTCTCCAATGCAACGAAAATCATTATTGTATACTATTGGAGACATTAATCCTGTTGATTTGAGCTTCATTACTTTCAATCTTGAAAACAATGTTCCTCGTCTTCCTCGTCATATTTCATTTTTGATTCGAGTCATTATAAAAAAAAAGATGATCTATCGGACTATCATTAATGAAGGTGCTTCCACCTGCATCATGTTTGTTTCATGTTGGAAAGCTATTGGGTCTCCCCCTCTCAACCAGCACCTAAAAACTTTGGAGTCCTTTGATGGAAAAGGCTCCCATCCTTATGGTATTCTCATAAGTTTTCATATCAATTTAGAAGGGAATATTGTCGAGTTAGAAGTAGAAGTTGTAGATGCAAATTTGAATTACAACCTTCTACTTGGGAGAAGTTGGACCCATGTCATGTTTTGTGTGGTTTCCTCTTTGTTCTGGGTGCTACGTTTTCCTCATGAAGGAAAAATTGTCACCGTTTATCAATTGCACTTTTTCTCTTCTAGTACCTCTAATGGCAACGTCCCATATGTGGGAAATACTGATATTCCATATGAGAGCATGGGGGCATGTATTTTCAAAGATTCTTCTTTAATGGGAACTTTTTCTCTCCCACCTCCACATGTCAGCTCGATCAACATGATCTCTATCTCTACTGACCTGTGGATTAATCATTCTCCAGATCAGGTTGATTCATTTGGTGACATTATGCCACTAAGTCCCTTAGAAAAAGATTATCATGAAATTGTTTCGGCTTCAGTGGCTACTTCAGAAAGTTACGGTGTTTTCAGTATGTACCTGGATACCTATTCTCAATCTCCTTGGCTTGGTTCTTGGGATTCTCTGGATCCTTTGAACAAGATATTCCGCTCCAACGAGAGTATTGTTTAGTTTATGTCTCTTGACGAAACTCCTTGGAATTATGTCCGTCATCATTCCTCATTTCTTCAAAGTCTAAGTGATACTCCTTTGTGTCTTGAAGATTTTTTTTCTCATCACCCGACGCACCCACTTCAAACACATGTCCTGGTGCATGAATTTTTGTTCGAAGGTAATATGGGAAATATTATTCCAACCATGCCAATCGAAATTTCCATTTAAAATGGAATTGTTGATAACATTCATATTGGGGTTTCCTGTTCTCCTAATGAGATCGGGGTTTACACTGACCTTTTCAAATAATTTTGCGTTGTCTTTGCTTGGTCGTATGAGGAAATGTATGGTATTGATCCAGATATTGTGGTGTATGAAATACCCACATATCCTGATGCGAGGCCCGTTCACCAACGGCTTCATCCCATGCATCCTAGGAAGGCCACTGCTATTAAGGGAGAAGTTGAAAAACTTCTAAAGGCCGGTTTTATTTACCCTATCCCATTGAGAGATTGGGTCTCTAATATTGTACCTGTTACTAGAAAGTAGGGAAAAATCTGAGTTTGTCTTGATTACCGCGACATAAACCGCACATGCCCTAAGGATAACTGTCCTAATCCCTTTATTGATCAAACCATTCATGAATGCACTGGGAGTGACATATTCTCTTTAATGGATGGTTTTTCTGGTTACAACCAGATTAACATATTACCCATTGATCAATACAAGATGACTTTCATTTGTCCATGGGGGACTTTTTCTTATAAGAAGCTTCCTTTCGATCTTAAAAATGTTGGTGCTACTTTTCAGAGAGAAATTTCATATGCCTTTCATGATATTAAACACATTGTTCAACCTTATCTAAACAACTTATCGACTCATTCTGCTAAGCGTCATGACCGTCCGGAACACCTTCGAGCAATCTTTTTGGGTTGTTGACACTATAATATCCTTCTCAATCCACATAAATGTGTCTTCTGCATAGAATTTGGTTAGATCTTGGGTTTTTTTGTGTCCAAAGAAGGTATCTGAACATATCCTATAAAATTTGAAGCTATTGTAAATCCACCCCCTCCTTCATCACTACACCAATTACAGATTTTGCAAGGAAAGACTAATTTTCTTCATCGCTTTGTCCCTAATTACATTGAGCTTGCCAAGGGATTTACTCGCTTGTTCAAAAAGCAGATCCCATTTGTTTGGGATGAAATTTCCCAAAAATATTTTGATTCTCTAAAGAAAACACCCATCAGTGCTCCTTTATTGCATCCCCCTGACTATCATCGTGATTGTTTCCTATATTTGGTCACGACTGATTATACTATTACTATGGTGTTGGTCTAGGATGATGATGATGGTAATGACCATGTGGTTTATTATTTGAGCCAAAATCTTATTGACATTGAAACTTGATATTCTCATGTCGAGAAACTTTCCTTGGCAGCAGTCCATGTTCAACGATTTCACCATTACATTCTTTAACGGAAGACCACAGTGATTTTTGACTGTAACCCCATGACTTATATTCTAACTCGTGAATTTCTTGGGGGAAAATACTCTAAATGGATTTTTATCCTGTAAGAGTTTGATTTGGAGTTCACTGCCTCCAAATCAAAGAAATCACTAATTTTTTCTAAATTGATCTACGTCCTTCCTTCTGCAAATACCTCCATTGTTTCTACTGATCAGATTCGTGATGAAACTTTGTTTCTCATCAGCACTCGCGGCCCATGGTACAGAGATATTATTGTCCATCTTCAGATAGAATCTTTCTGATCCAAGTTGTCTCAATCCAACTAATGCCACATCTGGCTTCAGTCTCAACCTTATCAGATTATTAGTGATATGTTGTACCAAGTCGGTGTTGATTCTATTCTTCGCAGATATCTAACACTTGAAGAGGTTGAGTGAGTCTTGAATGACTGCCACTTCGAGGCATGTGGTGGTCACATGTCAGGCTATGCCACTGCTTAGAAGATCCTTCGTACCATTATTTCTAGCCTTCTATCTTCAAATATTATATTATGGCCATTCAAAAGTGCCATGAATGTTAGATTTATAACCGCAAATAGTGCACCCCACCAGCACCCTTACACCTAGTCATTACCATTGGCCCATTTGTTAAATGGGGGATAGATTTCATGACATGTAACCCTCGCTCAGCTGAGGGGCATGGCTATATCATCGTTGTTCTTGACTATTTTACTAAATGGGCCAAGGCAATGCCCACATATAATGTGGATGCTATCACTATTGCTCAATTCCTCTTTAACCATGTCATAGCCTATTTTGGCATCCCTCAAGCCATTATCACTAATCAAAGATCACATTTTTGTCAGTACATGATGGCAGAGCTGACCACTCAGTTGGGTCTTCACCATAATATCTCAACTCCTTACTACCTAGAGGCCAATGGCTAAGTTGAAGCAATTAACAAATTATTTATTACTATGCTTCAACAAACCATTGGGAAGCATAAAAAGGATTGGCATATCATGTTATTCTAGGCTCTTTAGGCTTACAGGACATCAGCGAAGAAAGCCACTAGTTTCACTCCATTCCAACGGGTTTATGGTTTAGAGGAAACACTCCCAATTGAGTGTGAAATTACTTCATTAAAATTAGCTATCAAGCTACTCCCCAATACCTCACCTAAAGAGGAGCAGTTACTTTATCTCAAGAGAGTTGATGAGACCCATCGTATTGCTGTGATGTTGATCCAAGCAAAGAAAAATGAGTTAAAGCTCATTTTGATCAAATTGTTTCTCCACGCATTTTCGCTGAAGGTGACTTGGTATTACTATATGACCAACCCAACGATAAGTTGGGAGATGGGAAGTTCAAACCTATGTGGCATGGGCCATATATCATTAAAGGTTTCTTGCAAAAGGGCACCTATGTGCTGGTTGACTACGAAGGTAATGCATTATCACAGCCCCACAACAACCTTTATATGAAAAAGTATTATGCGTAAATTTTGTATAATTACTTTTGTACATTACTGTGTGAATTCAATGGTGTGTAGTTTTTATTTTTTGGTGTGATTGTTTGCTTTGCAGACATGTTCCTTCTGCTTACCTTGTGTTCCAATTAGTTTGTAGATGTCATCAAACCATTATGTTGATTTTGTTGATGGTTCTTTTTGTAGAACACGAAACTTATCTTCTGAAACTTGGGCACTCTTTGCCCCTGATGGTGAGCTGATCGATTTACAAAGTATTTTCCTGAGATGAAAAACTAATAATATTTCCGAGTATAGTGCAGTTATTGAAATTTTATCAGAAGCAATTTCTCTTGGCATTAGAGACTTAGTTGTTAAGTTAGATTCACAACTCATTGTGTTAAAATTGAATAGTCCTTACTCTGTAAGAAATCCACAAATTTTATGTAAATTGAATACACTAACATATGCATTAGGAAATTATGTTCTTGATAGAAATTTACGTAACTTATAAAATTGATCACATCATCATGATACATGAACACATAAGTAGAATATAGAAACATGATTATATATATATATATATATATATAATATATATATATATATATATATATATATATATATATATAATATAAATAATATATATCACGTCTGTCAAAGTTTGTTCATCAAAATTTCAAAAAATAAGTGTTCCAGGACACATGGCCTTCAAAGCCTATAATAGTGCAAAAAGCACGACTAGAAAAGGATATTCGACCACATGATGCTCACAATAGCATGAGACCGCTCTCATCACTTGGCTAAACAGCCAACGTAGTCTTGCAGATACTCCTACTATATGCCTCTAGTATTGCAGTGGCACGTCATCTATAGTCGTATATTTTGGAATCCCTTGGGTAATCACTTCTAGTTTTCATTCCATCTCTACCATACGATCTACTACTTCTTTTTATGGAGCATATTCTATCTAACGTGTTACTCATGGTGCTATTGGCAACACGCCAAGAGGCCTTTCTATTCCTACATCTACACATATATCACAAGTAAACTCTCAAATCCACATTAACAAAAACCTCATAAACTTGAAAAAATTCCTAAAACAAGTTTTACCTGCATCAGTACATTGTTCACCCAATGGCAGAGATAGATCTGTATCCCCTCTGAATTTTGTGGCTACATAGGCACAATCATCCACAACAATCAGTTGTGGGTGCAACCAACCGAAGAACGACAGAGGGAAATGCATCCACTGGCCCCCTCCTTCATGAGGCATGATCTCACTCCATCTGAGCAGCCTCAGATCTTATGGAGCAGTATCTGGCACCTTTGTCCACTAATACTAAAATAGGGGCACATACTCCAAAAATAAAGTGACCAAAATCAAACCAAAGATGAATTGCTTCAAGTTTCCCAACTTGCCTTTGGTTAGTTGCCTCTTCATGTTGGCCTACAATCCCTTGCACCAGTTGAACATCTTGGAGTAAGGAAATCCACTGCATACTGGAATTGTGATTTTGAGACCTCGTGCAAAGCCTACAACCCCACTATATGAGCCATGGTGTGTAGGATTGTCCTCATGGGAATATTATCGATGGTCAGTATCTTTGCCTTCCCGCTCACAGTTATCTCTGCACCCAGGGAATGCCTTCTGATTAGGGCATTGGCGCTCTCACCTCCACCACGAAATCCAAATATTTGGACTCTTTCCCCTTTTCTAGACAATACAATAATTAAGTAGATATTAGCTACTTCCAGCTCTAGTTCTTGGTTTCCAATGATGAAGATCTATCGATCAGCGTCCCATAGGCTGATCAGATAGTGTAGCAACTCATTTTGAGCTCTGAGTCCTGGGGTTCGAAAGAATTTCAATAACTCGTAGTTCCTCAGAGCGTTGACACATTCAACATTTTGGGTAGCTTGGTGATCTTCTACCTCATGGCCCCTTTCCTTCCATTCAATGACCATGTTGTCGAAATCTCCTGCAAAACAACCATTTATATTAATAAAATTCCTTTTCACAGATAAAAAACTCAAAAATTTCGATCAAGAGAGATGATTTCACTTCATTTTTTTGGCCCTGTGGCCAGTGCATCTATTTTAATTAATCCTATGCTGGCAACGCGTGAGCCTTTTGGGCTCAAGGGTAGTCAGCACAAATTCGATGAGCAAATTCGCGTTGATCGCCCCCGATTTTAAAATTTGAAATCCTCCCTTTTAACTAGTAAAAATACTAAGAAATGGCATAAAATTATAATGAAAAGCAGGGGAAAAGGAAGAGCTCTTACCTGCGGTTGAATAGTTCGTGAAATGATGCCCTGGATCTTTCACACTGCTTAGCTGAAGAATCTAGGTAAATAGGGTAAAATGCACTCTCCAATTTCCTCCAAGTGAAATGGTAAAACTGTTTTTTACTTTTAGTCTATTTATAGATTTGTTTTCACATTTTTGCCAATATTTTATTATTTTCCTCGATATTAGTGATGTGTGCTTGTCTTTATGTAGTTACAGGTTATTTTCGATGGTTACAGTGATCTTTTTTCATTGACTCAACGAGTTTTTATTTTATCTCTTTTTCAGACTCGTAAAAAATCAATGAAAAGGGAACCCCTTTAGAGTCATCTTTAAGCTCTTTTCTGACTCTCGAAATCTGAAAATATTGTCGAGTACTTGTCTTTTTAAACTCATTAAAATAAATGAATTAACGTTGTCTCAATATACGTTTGCCCCTTTTTCAGGCTGAGATTTATTATTTATGAAAAAGGTACACCTTGGTCGATATGGTCAAGAGGTTCTCTTGAATATTTTTTTCTATCTTTTCGGGTTCGAGAGACAAATTACGAAAAGGGACATGATGGAGTTTCCTTTCTCATCTCTTTTTCAAACTCTCTAAATATGAAAAAGATATTGATTTATTATTCTATCGAACTTCTTAAAAATTAAATGATGAAAGACTTATCACCTTGATGAGATCAAGTTTCTCCTTCCTACGACTCATAAAATTTACTAGGATGGATTCATTTGAAGAATGAACTTATATGACAAGAATATGCTATCTCCTTCAATATTGTGATAAAAATAATTTGGGTACTTGCTAGAAATAGTGAGGAAAATGAAAGTGAAACATCTCTTGTATAGGTAGCATTTTTCTCATGTCAGGTTTGGGATATCCTCACTCAGTCACTTTCCTTTTCGAGTTTGGGAGATCCATTTCCCCTCTCATCTAACTATTCCATTTCATCATCATGACCCTTGGTTCTATGTTGATTCAAATTCCGCCACACTCCGGAGTCATGTCACCGATGTTCAAGAGAAGTCCTATCTACATTTATTACCTATACATTGCCTAACCTTTTGCTACAGCCTTGGATCATACTTATCTATTCCACTTTATTCCTTGTTTCATATCGATGATGAGGGAATCTCTATGGACCTCCTTCGATGGGTCACTTCCTATTGACTTCAGTTCATTATCCAAGAAGATGAATTAGAGACTCCCTTTCAGTACCTTAGAACTTGTATGCCTTAATGGAAATTTCTTCACATCCGACGACATATTTTCATCATTAGCCTTGGATCAGATGATTCCACGATTGTTTTACTTCGGCTTCATTTTCATATTCATGGATTGTACTGTCGTACCTTAAGGAACATTTTCATTATTGGTGGTTTCTCTCATGCTCTTTAATGGTCCACATCATTGGTCGGTAATCAGGTGGTTTTCTAGCATGTTCAACTTCGACACATTCATTCACATTTTAGAATTTGTACTTTGATCAAGTTGGGATGGAGCGCAAGACCCTGAGTTTTGTTTGATATATCTTAGGCTGTGTGGAGTTATCTATTGTTCATGATTGTACACATGTTTCTTCTATATAGATCGTCATGACCATACCATGGGACTTTATATTCATGACAATGATGATCCTTCTATATCAGGTGGTTGTGTCCATACCTTGGATGGTTGTGTCCATACCTATTTACAGATGATCCTTTTCATTTGGATGGTTGCACCCCTATCATGGATCCTTTCACATAGTACTTTCTATTTGGATGGTTGCATCCATACTATGGATTCATGTTTTGATATTAGATATGTATAGTTATATGCATCCCTGATTTTTAGGTCTCCTGACAATGTTTTTTCTCGTCCTTGCAAAAGCTCATAAAGAATCTCATCCATCACTCCATGTTTTTCCTTCATGCTTTAGGGGGCATATGTTACACAGTATTTTGTCATGCCTCCTGGACTTCCCTATGTCATACCCCATAGTGCTTGAAACTTGGGAATCATGCAGTGTACCCATCCTGATATACAGTTCAGATCCTCCCTAAAACACTGATGGAAAAATACCTTGAGCCTTCCTTGAGGAAGTAATCTCTAAAATCCCAATTTCAGGATCAATGCAACTATGACACTAGCAACTATTGTTGATGACAAGTTGCACTATACTAGCCTCGCATTGCCAGTGCATTTTTTACTTGGATACTCATGTTGATCCCTAAAAGGCAAGTTTTCCCAAAGAGGACAAGAAGCTTCATGATCTAGAGGCTTCCAGAACGATGCGCTGGAGGTTGCTCAATGTGGATGTGGTCGAATTCTCCCAATATCCCTTTGATATTATCCCTATGAGTTACCTCATTGA
Source organism: Pinus taeda (assembly GCA_000404065.3). Lineage (NCBI taxonomy): Eukaryota > Viridiplantae > Streptophyta > Pinopsida > Pinales > Pinaceae > Pinus > Pinus taeda. Next base: position 34,833 of record APFE031462073.1, read on the forward strand.
GATGAGGGCATTCTCCTATCTTTCTAGAGATACTAACTCCCTTTCCCTGCCTATATATTCATCCTCTCCCATTCCCAAATGGTTGGTATTTGGTTATTTGCATCCTTATGCTGAGATAGTGCTTATATGCTACTCATTTGGCTTGGAGGAGTTCTTGGAGAGATTGAACTTAGATTTGGACATTCACTCAAGGAGAGCTTATTGACATCAAGGAATTATTGTATGCTTCCTCCTTTATTTCATTAATATATACAACTGATGGTTCACTTTCCATAAATTTTGTTAATGCATCATTTATCTTAATGATCCTTGATTTGTTAAGTGGATTACTTTCGATTATGCTTGTTGTACTTGTATGCTTTGTTGTGTCTTTGATCTCTTATGCAGGTATCCAAACGTTGTGAGAAGTAGGGTTGAACCTTAGGAGAAAGTGATTTGACATCTTCAACAAAGGAGCACGTTATAACATTAGAACAAGGCATGCCATATTCCTCTTATCTCATTTTGATTGTAATTTAGGAAATTGTCTTGTGGATTGTCACATAGGTTTCTAGTCCCACTTATCAGGCTAGAGCGATCGCCTCTGTCGACAGAGAGGATTTTCCTAGAAAACATTTTCTCAACACCCCTACATGTTGATGATGATTATTCAACCTTCAAATGGTTAGCGTGATAACCACATCCTCAATACCACCTATAAGCAACGATTATCATCAAGGTTGTAGTGTCGTAGTGGGGATTTGACCTCATCAAGAACATAGGAGGATGGTGTGGCCTAAACAACTTTTCTAATTTGATCCTCTCAATTGAAATTATCAATGAATTTTGGAGGTTTAAGAAGGAACATAATAGTTACTTCTTGGTGGATGTTTCTCCTCTTGGATGATTGTATATATAAGGAAGGTAAGCACTTGATTGTGACTATTTTGCAATGGACACAATCAACACTTTCACTTTGTGACCAAATGAAAGTAACTTCCTTGGTCTACAATCGAATGTAATGTGAGACCTTTGGGTGAAAAAATAATTCTAGAGTCTGGGGCATGCCAAAATCCTACAATAGGTCACATGCTTGGGTTGCGATTTGTGGTAGAAAATGTGAGCAATGGAGAGAGAGACCGCGCTTGAGAAATCTGTTTGTAGAGGTTGCATATGGAAATCACAATTTTTGCAGAGGCTGCAAAGTCACACTTTGATGGGGGTTGCACTTTCTGGATGCACATCTAAGGAAAATGAATGCGACTATGTGACTAGTGAGGGAGGTTGTGACTTGTGAGGGTCAAAAAGAGGAACTACGACTGGTGAAAGTCGCATGGTTGAATTTTAGTTGAGGCTACAACTCCAGTGTTTAGCATGAGAATCATAATGGTGAGCTTACGACTTGGGATATGTGACTTGAGAAGAGGTCTCATAGTCATGTTGAAGGTTCAGTTGCATTCACTTCTCTTATTATTGGATCTCACAATTGCGACTTTGCGACATGTATTTGAAAATGTGATCCAACTCAAAACCATAATCTAGTTGTGCGACTATGTAGGATCAATTTCCAAGATCGTTGTGAACTTATAAGGATTAAGCATCATGAAGTAGCATCTGTATATCCTTTCATCAATGTCAATAACCTCCTAGACCTGGGCATACAATCACTTCGCAGAAAATTCTATTCTCTTTAACACAGGTGTAACTTCTTTCCTTTGTGCCATTCAGAGGGTTCTTCATAAACTCCTTCGCTTATCTCTCGAATGTATTATTATTTCTCCTTCCACTGTGATCATAACTACATTATGTGATAAAAAATGCTCTAAGGCTTTCTGATTGTAGTAGCTCCTCTCTACTATCAAGGGAGGTGCGAGCCATGCAGGTTGTCAGTCACTCGATAGGTTGCAAAGTCCCATCCTAGGGAAGGTCACCACCTGTTGAGAATTATATGTGACTCTAGTAGGTCACAAAGTCGTGATCTAGTGAAGGTCCCATTCTAGAGGCTTCCTAAAGATTTATAATGCGATTTTGTGACCTTGAAAGAGGTCGCATGTTAGGGATGTGACTGGGTATAAATTGCATAGATGCATTTTATGGAGAATACCCTGATTGAAAGTAAGACTAAGACTTGTTCATCATTTCTCAAAATCCTTCATTCATTCTTCACATGCACATGTATTTTCATTTCATATATTCCTTAAATTTTGTTGTTTTTTTAAATTCCTTACCAAAGTCCAATTAGAATTTGATCCAATCCATTCCGAGAAGTCCAAGTTTGAAACCCCCTCAATGTTGGAATGTGTGCAAGTGGCTATGGTGGTTGCATGGTTTTATATCATCCTCGGTAATCAGCCTTTGCTATACCAATTCAGACCTATTCCTTCTTTGCTTACAACCTACTTGAATAATGGACACCACAGGGATGTATTATCTCTTTTTCATTATCATCCTCCACTCTTAGTGTACAATATATGGTGCACTTTCATGTGTAAATGGAGAAGCCCCTTATCTTTGTTGGCATCAATCCAACGTGTCATGATCTTTTACTAGATGATTATGACACCTGGTGCTTCCCTCTTGTGTTGGTGTGTTACATCACTTTGTGAGGTTCATATATACATTATCAACATAAAACATACCACTTATTCCTTCAGCATAAACTTGTCCACATCACTTGAAAACCAACCATATTAGATATCGGAGGATGTGCCCTATGTTTCCACTCTCTCTTCCTCCAATGTTGTGTCAACATATGCCCTGGTGTATGATGAATTTTGTGAATTCCTCACTAATTCATTTTACCTTCAGATGCCACCCCCATATTATTTCATTTTTCTAAACCTTCAATGTGTCGTGGTTAGCACCGTGTGTTACAAAGCAATTTGTCACCGTCCCTGCTACCCCTCTCCCGTATCTTGGAGGACTCATTCCAGGACTTATGAGAAGTGACATGGCCTAAAAACACTTGCATTGCATTCCTCTGAGCATGAGCTTTGTTTGCCCTGAAGACATCTCCTGCTGAAAAACCCTAAAAATAGCTCTTTTTCCATTGGCGCGATTCCATAGTTCAACCCTCGCGCCAAGGAGGCAAATCCTCCAAAGAGGGCACACCATTTGGTGCTCTGTCATAGAGTCGCACGCGTGCCAACCATATTCAGAGGTGTTTTTTAACAAATAAACGGCAGAAGTTTCGTCCTAACAAATTCCTGTACTGCTATCTATCTTGAATTGGGTGGTTCGGCTACGGATTTCCATAGAGAGGAAGTGGTTTGCCACCTCTCATGGAAGCTTCCTTGATGATATGGCAAATCCCATGATTATTGGTTATGATCCCAACTCCCATTCCTCCATCTATAAAAGCTTGCCCATTTCCTTTGCAAGCTAGTTTTTGAGTTCCAAAGTTTCAGAATTGCCAAATTCCCAAGAGCTTCATGCTGCAAGAGCCTTCTAGATTCCCTTAAGGCCAAATCCAAGTAAGGAGACTATTGTCCAAGATCCAAAGAGAGAGGATTGTCCTTACTCCCGATAGGCTTTGCGAGACATGTGCTGCTGACTACCCACCAAAGAAGAATCCAGCGTCAGAACATTGATTGTACTCCCCTTTGATTAATTATTAATGAATGACTATTGGTTATGGTTCCACTCTTGTTATTATTTATGATGATGAGTTATGTCTTTTCTAACTGACATATAGTTGCGTATACTGGATTTTGTGCTTGCTTTTGTATCGTTTCTTGTATTTGTAGGTGTCCATTCACGAAGATCGTGAGGATTGTGATCTGTCGGAGTAGAGGAACGAGAGCATCACCTCTCCTACAAACGATAGTGTTGGAATTCAGGTAGGCCTTTATCGCTAGTCTATTTATTTGCAATTAGGAACTTTCACTATAGCATTTGATGATTGTTTCTAGACTCGGTCTGGGCTAGTAGGGATCACCTCTATCCACAGAGGGAATTTACCCATTCAACAATTTGGCGACTCCACTGGGGACGGGGTAATTGGTTTTGTAAATTCGTCCTCTAAGAAATCTTCCACGAACCCTGGGAAGAAAAATTCAAATGCTTCGAATGAAAATACTTCTCAGGCTATGTCTAATTCTGGTAATACTTCCGAGGTTAACGTCGTCCAGTCTACCACGGCGGATAAAGCCTCGAAAGGAAAAAAAAAAAGGGAAAAGGGAAAAATAAAGCTGATCAAGCCAAGCAGGATTCCCCTAAACCTCCACCCGAGGAAGGAGCCAAATGCAAACCCAAGTATCCTTGTCTTATCTCCGACGAGGATCATTACACCAAATACTGCCCAAGGCGGTCTGAAGTTAGTCGCTTGTTGAAAGGTGCTCTTGGGACTGCTGCGGTGCTGAAAGAACCTTTCCCCTCACAGCAAATGCAAATGGTGGCTGACCCATCCCAATCCTCTTCTCCCTTTGGTTCTCAAGTGTTCATGGCTGGAACGATTCTGGTTCACATTAGTACTCGAGCAAAAGAATATCCGTCACCTGCCAGGAAAGAGCCTGAGGTCCCCTCAAGCGCTCCTTCGCCCAGTTCTGGTCCGCTCCATATCAAGAGACATAGCACTGAGATGCCTATTCGGCCCTCTCCTAAAGGTGTACTCCGAAAATCTTCTTACAACCCTAATGCTCATGTTGCTCAGCACTACAACATCGTTGAGGACTTAGCCCAGGCTCCGTCAGCTATGCCCGTTCTAGAAGTTCTCAAGAGATGCCCCTCCCAAAGGAAGTCCTTGCTATCATCCATCGGTGGCATCGACCCGACCGACTCAGATTTGATCACTTTTGATCTCAAAAGCCACGTACCGAGACTACCTCACCAGATTTCCTTCCTTATCCAGGTCATCATCAACTCTAAAACGATTCATCGCACAGTCATTAATGAAGGCACTTCAACTTGCATTATGTATGTTGCTTGTTCGAAGGCTATTGGTTCTCTGACCTTGAGTCAGTCTCCTACAACCTTGGAAGCCTTTGATGGGAGAGAGTCTTGCCCTTATGGTATCCTCCAACGTTTGCCTATTACTTTGGAAGGGAAGACTGTCGAATTGGAAGTTGAAGTCGTGGATGCTAATTTAACTTACAACCTCCTTTTGGGCCGAAGCTGGACATATGTCATGTGAGCTGTGGCTTCATCTCTATTTCGTGTCATTCTTTTCCCAGTAGACCAACTGTCTTTCTTCACCTCCTCTTCTGAAGGCAACATGCCTTTTGTGGAGCATACCTCCATTCCATTAGAGAGTGTGGGAGCTAGGCTCTTTAAAGATCCTGCCCTCATGGGTGTCTTTTCATTCCCGCCTCCGAACGTCGCTCCTATCAATATGATTTATGTTCGTTCTGATCCTTAGGTTCTTCCCCCCATTGACCAAATAGAATCATGGGGCGATGAGATGCCGTTGAGTCCTGCTAAGCTCAACTACGTCGAGATTGTTTCTGTATCGGCTCCCCTTCCTGAATCTGCTCCTTTGAGCAGAGCTCTTGAGTCATATGCTCATTCCCCTTGGCTTGGAGACTATGCTTCTTTGGATCCCTCAAAGGAAACATTTCCTCCTGATGAAGCCATTATTGAGAATATGTCTCTTGAGGAACCCCCTTGGTCCAATCCTCACCATCATTCCTCGTTCCTCCCTACCCATCGAGAAATGCTTGCCTGTCTCGAGCGGTTTGCTCATTGTCTCCCCACACAACCCCTTCAGATAGCCATCCAAGTTTATCAAGTGTCCTCTGAAGGGAACATGGGAAACATCACGCAAACCCAGCCGATCGACATCTCTATTAAACCAGGGATTGTCGAGCATATCCATGTTGGAGTCACTTGTACTCCTGAGGAGATTTGACTTTATACTGGTCTTTTTCGCGAATTTCGTGACGTGTTTGCTTGGTCTTATGAATAAATGCCTGGCATCGACCCAAGCATTGTGGTGCATGAGATACCTGCGTATCCGGGAGCTAAGCCTGTCCGACAATGTTTACGCCCCATGCACCCCCGAAAGGCTACAGCCATTAAAGCGGAAGTTGAAAAGATTCTCAAGGCTGGTTTTATCTACCCCATCCCACTCACAGATTGGGTTTCCAATATTGTCCCTGTGAATAAAAAGAAAGGCACCATCAGGGTCTATGTTGATTACCGTGATATTAATCGAGCCTGTCCTAAGGATAACTACCCCACACCCTTCATTCACCAGCTCATTGATGAGTGTGCTGGAAGTAAAATGTACTCGTTCATGGACGGTTTTTCTGGTTATAACCAAATTAATATTGCGCCAGCCGATCAACACAAAACCGCCTTTATCTGTCTGTGGGGTACTTTCGCCTACAAAAACTCCCTTTTTGTCTAAAGAATGCCGGTGCTACCTTCCAGTGCGCGATGTCCTATGCATTCCATGATATTCGACACATCATGCAACCTTACCTTGATGATCTACCAGCTCATTCAGCTAAGCGTCAAGACCATCCCACTCATCTTCGCAAAATCTTTCTCTGTTGTCGACACTACCGTATTTGGCTCAATCTGCATAAGTGTGTCTTTTGCGTAGAATCTGGCAGACTTCTTGGGTTCATCGTCTCCCGAGAGGGCATCCGTCTAGACCCCCTTAAAGTCGAGGCCATTCTGAATCTTCATCCCCCTGCTTCTTTGCAACAATTGTAGAGCTTGTAGGGCAAAGCAAATTTTTTACGACGCTTCATTCCCAACTATGCCGAGGTGGCCAAAGGTTTTACGCGGTTACTAAAGCAGGACACCCTTTTTCTTTGGGATGCCACCACTCAAGAGTCCTTCGAGCACCTCAAGGCTCTCCTTGTTTCCGCTCCTTTGTTGCATCCTCCTAATTACCATCGTGATTACACTTTGTATCTGGTCGCTGCCGATACCACTATTGGCATGGTTCTCATTCAAGATGATGATGATGACATTGAGCACGTCATCTATTATCTCAGCCGCAATCTATTAGATACGGAATCTCGATACGCTCACATCAAGAAGTTGGCATTGGCTGTTGTTTGTGCCATCCAATGTTTCCGCCATTATATCCTATTGCGCACTACGATGGTGATTTCTTATTGCAACCCGATCACGTACATCCTGTCGCATCAGCTACTGGGGGGCAAGTACTTGAAGTGGATTTTTATCCTCCAAGAGTTCGACTTGGAATTCACTACTACCAAGTCTAAGAAATCCCTCGTCTTTGCTGAATTGTTGTGCTCTTTGCCATCTCTTACTGTGCCCTCTCAGTTAGAGGACCATATTCCAGACGAAACCCTCTTCTTAATCAGCACCCTCGATCCCTGGTACGGGGATATCATTGTCTATCTACAGATGTCCTCTTTTTGTCTCGAGATATCTAAGGATGCTCGATGATGGATTCGCCATCAATCTCAACCATATTGCATTATTGGGGATACCCTGTACCATCTCGGCACTAATTATATTCTTCTTCGATGTTTAACACTCAAGGAAGCTGAGTGAGTTTTAAATGACTGCCATTCTGGCGCGTGTGGTGGTCACATGTTCGGATATGCTACTACTCAGAAAATCCTCTGCGCCGGTTATTTTTGGCCCTCCATCTTTAAGGACTGCATTCTTGCTGTCCACTCTTTTCATGAGTGCCAAATCTACTAGCGGAAGATGCATGCGCCTCTCGCTCCACTGCACCCCATTGTTACCGTCGGCCCTTTCGCAAAATGGGGCATTGATTATATGACCTGTAACCCTCGCTCGGTCGGGGGACATGGGTATATCATCGTTGCTGTTGATTACTTCACAAAATGGGCCGAGGCAATTCCGACATTATCTAAAGATGGTCACACAGCGGCACAGTGTTTATTTAATCATATCATCTCACGGTTTGGAGTCCCTCAGGCCATCGTCATTGATCACGGCAAGCATTTCCATAATCATATGATGAATGAGCTTACAACCCAGTTGGGCTTACGACACGATAGCTCGACTCCATACTATCCTCAGGCCAACTGCCAAGTAGAAGTCGTCAACAAGGTTAGTTACAATGCTTCAACAACCATTGACATGCACAAGTCCAACTGGCACTTGATGTTGTTCTCTGCCTTGTGGGCCTACCGAACCTCTATGAAGGATGCCACCAGTTTCACTCCCTTCCAATTGGTTTATGGACTGGAGGCTACCCTTCCCATCGAGTGCGAGATCCCTTCTTTAAAATTAGTCGTCGAATTACTCCCGGACACTACTCCAGTAGAGGAACACCTTCTTTACCTGGAGCAGCTAAACAAAACTCATCGACTAGCCTCTCTAGCTATCGAAGCACAGAATAAGAGAGTGAAAACTCACTTCGATCACACTATCCATCCTCGTTATTTTTTTGAGGGAGATTTAGTCCTACTCTACGATCAAGCCAATGATAAGCTAGGGGTAGGCAAATTCGAACCCATGTGGCATGGGCCTTATATTGTAAAGAGAGTTTTGCATAAAGGGGCCTATGAGCTGATTGACTATGAAGGGAATCCTCTGGATAAGCCCCGGAATGGTCTTTACTTGAAAAAATATTATGCGTGAATTCCAGGCACTCTGATTTGTACATACATGTGCTTTAGCAGGTGTGTAGTGTGTGCGTGTTTTCATGTTTTTGGCTTGGTGTGTTGGCGTGATTTCCGCTTATTGTGTCCTTTTGCTTCTTATACAGATGTTTGGTTCGCCTTACGTTGGTTTCGCCGATGGTGCCTCCCGTAGTACACGCAACCTGTCTTCTGCGGCATGGGTGATCTACGATCCTCATGGTGAGCTAGTAGACCTTCAAGGGGTTTGTCTAGGTTGTACCACGAACAATGTTGCTGAGTATAGTGTTTTTATTGAGTTACTGGCCGAGGCGATCAATCTCAGTATTTGAACATTGGTTGTGAACCTGGATTCTCAGCTTGTCGTCCACCAGCTCAATGGGTGATATTCCGTCAGAGACCATCAGATTCTAAGGTTATATCTGCGTGTTAAGTTGTTGGAAAGGAATTTTGATTTCATCACATATCAACACATTCCAAGATAATTAAATATGTTAACTGATGCATTAGCCAATTATGTATTAGATAGACATTTGCATAACATGTAATTAAAATAGAAAAAGAAGCATAAAAAACACAATAAACCATAAGCATATGTATACATATATGTGTTGAAATGTTTGCACAGCGTGCATCACATAGATCAAAAATATACATGTTCGTCTTAATACATCCGGAGACGACATGTCTCTCAAAAAATATGCATGAAAATAAACCCTAGGTGTCTAATCTTTGTGGTGCTCACGATAACACGTCACCGCACGCACTAGGCGTCTCAGAAGATGGTGGAGGCGACTAGGCACTCCCACTGTATGTCTCTGGTATGCCAGTGGAACATCTGCTAGCCGGGCATAGTCTGGAATCCCTCGGGTGATCCCCTCAAGGTTCTGGATCAATTCTCCTCCCTCGGCACCCTCTACCTGAGGGTCAGCTGCGGGTTGAGTTCTCCATAAAATGAGAGACATGTCGGCTGGTCTCTCTGGGCCAACATTTGCATACACATATAACTGTTGTTATAACAAACATGTATTAACAAAAATATCATAAAACATAAAATCAAAAAGAGATGATACCCAGCTCTTCATCCCACTCCTCTCCCTCCGGCAGTGGGAGATCTGGATCACCAGTGAAATCAATCCCTGCATGTGGCCAATCTTCGACTACGATCAACTGACAATGTAGCCACCCAAAAAACTCTGGCCTCCAGGACATCTGTTGGCCCCCTCCTCCTTTGGGCATCAATGCTGCCCAGCGAGCCATTCTTGGCTCTCGTGGTACTGGATCAGTTACTATGGCCCATTGGCCTTGGAAGATTGGTAATCATTCCAGAATGAACGATACCAGGATAGAGCCGTAGCCAAACTATTTCAGTTTTCCTTGCTTGCATTTCGTGAGCTGTCTCTTCATATTTACTGTCACTGCTATGGCCCAATCAAATATCATGGGGTTCATACACTCTGAGGCCAATAAGAGCTGAGTTTTTGTCGCCTTGTGTGGTGCCTGTGCCCCCGTAGCCCGCGCGATGGTAAATAGCACCACCCTGAGTGCTAGATCCCGAATGGTAGAAATGTCTACCTTCGCAACCCTGGATCCGAATTGTGCCCCTGGGCACACTCGTGCCATCACCTTGCCCATTTTCTCACCAGATGGTCTGCTCCCTGTCAGTATGGGCACTAGACCTCCGTGTGACAATCCGGTGATAAAGTAGATGTCAGAAACATCCAGTTCTAATACTTGATCCCGCAATCTGAACACTTGTTCGTTCTCATCCCAAATGTTGATCAAGTATTGTAAGAGCTCAGGTTGAGCTCATAAGTAAGGTGTCAGGAAGAATTTATTCAACCCGCAATTCCTGAACGCGTCCATGCAAACATCATCTTCCATGGCCAATTCGTCCTCTCTCTCGTGCTCCCTCTCTTTCCATTCAATTACCATTTTGCTTGGTTGCCTGCATCCATATGGTCAAAAACCCTTGATTAGTTCTCTGGTAGGCTCAAAAATGCATTCATATCATTTACAAATCCAAACTTTAAGGCGAAAATTGGGTTCCGCCGTTGGCGCGGCTGTTTCTAAAATAGTTGCGCCCACTGGCGCAGGCCTTTGGCATATAAAAGCCCACTGGCGCGGATCCGTGCTCGATACTTGCGCCAATGGGCAAGGCCCTAAATTTTTAAATCCTTCCACAGAAATCTAATGCGCAAAAGGAAACTATCAAAAAATGGATTGAAATGGAGTACTAGGAAGCGCCTCTTACCTAGAACTGACGGAGCTCTGAATGGTAGCATGGATCTGTCACAATCGCCATCAGAAGTTTGCACATCAAATGGACCACTGCTGCTCTTCAGTGAGGTAAATAGTAAAAAGTAATTTTGTTTTTACCATTTGACATATTTATAACTTTTTAAACTCAAAATAGGTTTTGAAAGTTATTTTTCTGAATATTTTAATATATTTTTTGTCAAAAATGGGTTTTACAATTGCTTTTTGTGCAGCAACAGGTTTTTTATGCGACTTGAACGGTGAAACGAGTTATATTTTATACTTTTTCAAACTCGGTAAATACACGAAAAAGTCATTCTGGAGTCATCTTTCAGCTCTTTTCTGACTCTCTAAATATGAAAAGATTGCCGAGTTATTCCTCTTGACTCGTTAAACGTAAATGAGAGGCAGTCGCCTTTAAGCTCTTTTCTGACCGTGTAAAGACGAAAAGATGATCGAGCCCTTGTCGTTTCAGGCTCGTTAATTGTTACGAAACGACGTGATTTCCATCGCTTTTTTACTTTTTCATGGCGAAGTCACTAATCATGAAAAGTACTCCTTGATCGTAATGGTCGGGCAGTTCATTCGAGTATTGTTTTATACTTTTTCGGGCTCGAGAGACACAACTTTACGAAAAAGGACCCCCCTGGAGTTTACTTTTCTGTTGTCTTTTCAAACTCTCTAAACATGAAAAGACGTCGAGTTCTCCCTTTGTCAAACTCATTAAAACTAGATGACATTGGATTCCGCCGAAATGACGTTTTACAAGCATATGCTATCCCCTTCAAGCTTGTTAATAAAAATAATTAGGGGTACTCGCCATAAATGTTGGGGAAAATGGAACCAGGATCATTGTCATGTCAACGTATGTCTCTCTTGAACATGGCACTTTCCTGCATTCGTGTCAGGGTGGGAACATCTCATCTCATTTTTCACTTGCCTCTGTGGTTTTGGGTGATCCTGTTTGACCTCTCATTTGCTCTGTGCCTTGTCACCATGACCTCTGATCGATTGATGTCAAATACTGCCAAGTCCACTATCTTGCCACCAATATGTTCAAGAGAAGTTGACCTCTGCAAAATACCAACCTCCCTCTGATAACTCATATAATCCTGATTCACAAAAACATTATCTTCCTCTGTCTCGCGTCGATGATGTGGGAAATACTATGGCCCACCTTCGGTCAAGGTCACTTCCTGTCGACTTCGGCTCATTATCCAGGAAGCTGATCTAGAGACTCCCTCCTGGTGCCTTGGAGCCTGCATGCCTCAATGGCAAGTTCTTCGCATTCGACACGAGGTTTTCATCATTTGCCTCCAATCAAATGATTCTACGGGTTTTCGATGTCGACTCACTGATTCACACACCGTAGATTTTACATGTAGTACCTTGAGGGCCATTATCATTATTGGTGGTACCTCTCGCATCTATTAACGGCTTTCACCATTGGCTGGTAATCAGACGATGTTTCTACATGTTCGACTTCGGCTCCTATATTCACATGCTTGAACTTGTACTTTGTTCGGATCGAGATGGAGCGCAAGACCCTGGATTTTGTCTGTTGGGATCCAGGCTGCAATTTTGTGGATTATTATGATTATTACATGACTCATTCACTGGATGGTTGCGACCATGCCTAAGTCTATTTATTGATCCTCACTGGATGGCTGCGCCCATACCTTGGATCTAGATTATTATCTACTCTGCTATGGATGGTTGCGCCCATACCTTGGATCTAGATTATTATGTACTCTGCTATGGATGGTTGCGCCCATACCACACATATCATGTATTTGAGATATCAGTTGTACTTCTCCATGAAGGTTTTCCGGCAGCAGTGTTTTCGGTTGGACATGTTCTCGTAAAGCATTTCACCCCTCTCTCTCTCTCAAGCCTCATGCTTTAGGGGGCATCTGTTACACAGCAATTTGTCACCATCCCTGCTACCCCTCTCCCGTATCTTGGAGGACTCATTCCGGGACTGATGAGAAGTGACATGGCCTAAAAACACTTGCATTGCATTCCTCTGAGCATGAGCTTTCTTTTCCCTGAAGACATCTCCTGCTGAAAAACCCTAAAAATAGCTCTTTTTCCATTGGTGTGGTTCCATAGTTCAGTCCTCGCGCCAAGGAGGCAAATCCTTCAAAGAGGGCGCGCCAGTTGGTGCTCTATCATAGAGTCGCACCCGTGCAAACCATATTCAGAGGTGTTTTTTAACAAATAAATGGCGGAAGTTTCGTCCTAACAAATTCCTGGACTGCTATCTATCTTGAGTTGGGTGGTTCGGCTATAGATTTCCATAGAGAGAAAATGGTTTGCCACCTCTCATGGAAGCTTCTTTGATGATATGGCCAATCCAATGATTATTGGTTATGATCCCAACTCCCCTTCCTCCATCTATAAAAGCTTGCCCATTTCCTTTGCAAGCTAGTTTTTGAGTTCTAGAGTTTCAGAATTGCCAAATTCCCAAGAGCTTGATGCTGCAAGAGCCTTCTTGATTCCCTTAAGGCCAAATCCAAGTAAGGAGACTATTGTCCAAGATCCAAAGAGAGAGGCTTGTCCTTATTCCCGACAGGCTTTGCGAGACATGTGCTGCTGACTACCCGCCAAAGGAGAATCCAGCGTCAGAACATTGGTTGTACTCCCCCTTGATTAATTATTAATGAATGACTATTGGT